>CM053787.1:916932415-917232415 GCA_028749045.1 Cupressus sempervirens | reverse complement strand
ATGTACAAGCCATAACCCAGTTAAATAAGTCTAGTTGTTGATTACCTCGGTTGATTAAAAATTCCTATAGAATTATCTTTAGATTAGGTACAATAAAAATAACAATCAACATTATTTCTATGCATGATCTTGAGCTAACTCACTTAGCACGGGTTGAGTGAGTTTTATTGTTTAATTATTTGGATTCTGGAATATGTATGAAGCTAGATCAATTTTTCTGTTGTGCTAAGATGTAATAAGCACCTTCAAAAAGATCTCTCTGTATACATACATACATGCATGCATGCATACATATACACACATACATGCATAGATATACATGTATGCATGTATGTATGTATATGTATGCATGCATGTATGTATGAATGTATATATCAAGTGGAGATCTAAGAGTTCATTGTCGTGCCCTTGTGATCTCTACATCCCAAGTATCTACTGATGTTGTTTATTTGTGCATCACTATATGATCCAAAATGTTATGAAGTACTGAAGCCGATAGTAACTTCTCCCACGTCTCCAAAAAATGTAGCATAGGTTTAGAGTCCCTTTTGTTCCCAAGAATTTATAGTAGCTATTCTCACTGCTAGAAGAATAACTTCAATTAAGATTTGAGTGTAAGGAGTTGAAAAAGCAAGTTCTGCTTCTATGTAAATACCATAATCACAAGGCTCATTCCCTTATAGAAGCCATAACCTAGTTAAATATACATATATATCAACCCAACTAATAAGCAACTAGACCCATTTAACTGGGTTATGACATGTTTCTTTCTAAAAATATTTGCTATGATATGTTGTTGTAAAATTTCTTGCGAATTTTGTCAATTTTTCTTGGTTTGCATTATTTTTGTGGAGGATCTTGAGATAAGTCGCTTAGCACCTTAAAAAAGATCTCTTTGTATATACATACATACATCCATCCATCCATACATACATATATACATACATACATGTATGTATGTATATATGTATATATGCATGCATGTATATATGTATGTCTGCATGTATGTATATATGTATGTATTGTTAGGATTAAACTATGGACATAAATAACAATTACATGCAAATATAACCAATAAAAAATAATAATAGATCACATAGAAAATAACACAAGACACCAAGATTTAATGTGGTTCATCCAAACCTTGGGCTACATACAACAAATAGCAAGTCTAATATTTTTACGATCCAGTGATTACAACCTGATTACAATCTGTAATCCCTTATAGCTCAATACTGCCACAAGAACCAATTTTTTATCACCTTACAAAATAATCTCTAACCCTAAGCCATTTTAATACAAGTATTAAAATACTTTAGGGTTATAATTAATAATCACACGTCAGCTAAAGAATTTATGAAGTATGTACAATACTTTCCTAATTAGTCACCACAATCTAGCAATCTCCCACTTGGGGATTGATTAGGCTCCACACTAAACAACAATATCCCACTCGGAGACTAATCTTGTAGCAATACTGCTACCACATGGGGCTCACACTAGATTTGTAATATCTAGCCTAATACATACCATAACATACATCAAGCTTCTCGCAACTGAAGCATAGGGTACCTTGGACATCTTATCCTCCTCTTCTTATGTCTTGGGACACATCTCCTTAGTCAACTTCAATTGACTAGGTAAAGGTGTGCTGACAGCTTTAGCATTCTCCATAGAGAAATGTTGCAACACCTTCTCAACATAATTAGCCTGAGATACCGTCAATTTCCTATTCTTTCTATCTCTACAAATTTTCATACCAAGGATTTGTTTTACTGCCCCCAAATCCTTCATATAAAATGCATGTGCTAACTAGCATTTCAACCCCTTAATCTTATCCATGTTAGACATAGTTACAAGCATATCATCAAAAATTAAACATAAAATAATGTAGCTATCATCATCAACCCTCTTAAAATAAACACAATGATTTGAATGACACCTATTGTATCTATTCTCATGCATAAAATTGTCAAATTTCAGATACCGTTTCTGAGTTGCTTGTTTCAAGCCATATAAACTTTTCTTCAATTTGCAAACTAAGTTCTCCTTACTTTTGGCCACAAATCCTTATGGCTAAGCCATATATATCTCTTCATCCAAATCACTATTAAGGAAGGTTGTTTTAACATCAAGCTACTCCAAATGCAAATCTTCAGTAGCCACAATACTTAAAAGAATATGGATAGAAGTCATTTTAACAATAGGAGAAAATATCTCATCAAAATCATTGCCCTTTTTCTGTGCAAATCCTTTTACAACTAACCCAGCTTTAAATATTTTCTTACCTCCTTCTTATTCTTTCAACCTGTAAACCCACTTATTCTATAAAGCCTTTTTACCTATAGGACACTTGCATAAATCCCAAGTCTTATTTTTTAGCAAAGAGTCCATTTCATCTTTCATGATGGACTCTCACTAAATCTTAGTATCCACCTACATAGATTCATCATAACATTCAGGTTCACTAGAATCTGTTAGTAAAATAGAATACAAAGAGAGAATTTTTTTTTTGAAGGTCTAATTTGCCTTGTTGACCATCTAACATTCACTTGTGTATGTGGTATTTGTTGTTGTAGTTGTTGCACATCATGAGGAATGGCTAAAACATCATCTTTTGGAGTATCATCCAACACTATATAATCATCTTCTTTCTTCTCATGTTGCTACAACAGATCTTTGTACAACACTTTTTCATTGAATATGACATCCCTACTTCTTACAATTTTATGATTTTCAAAATCCCAAAGCCTATAACCAAATTCATTCATGTCATATCCAAAAAATACACATTTCTTTGACTTAGCTTCCAACTTGGTTCTATTTTCAAAATCTATATGAGCAAATGCTTCAAAACCAAATGTTTTGATAAAAGAATAATTCACCTTCTTACTAGTTCATGCTTCCTCTAGAATACCACAACCCAAAGGAGTAGAGGGACATCTATTAATCAAATATACAATAGTATTGACAACCTCTACTCATGTGTATGGAGTCCTTGGAATAGGTTTTTGTTTATAAATATCATTAGTGGAGCAATAATGTTCAAATTCATAACTGTAATACTCACCACCATTATCAGATCTAAGACATTTTAATTTCTTACTAGTCTCATTTTCAACCAAGCATTTCCATTTCTTAAAAGTTTGAGATACATCAGATTTCTATCTAAGGAAATAAATCCATACCTTTCTAGTTGCATCATCAATAAATGTAACATAATGAAGAGAGCCTCCAAGGGAAGATGCCTAAGTTGGTCCCCATACATCGATATGCACAAGCTCTAATTTCTCCTTTTTGTTTTCCTTCCCAGTCTTTACAAAACTCACTCTCTTTTATTTTCCATACACATAACTTTCACATAAATCCATATTAACACATTTCAAACTTGGTAAAACATTCTTTGAATGAAGTATTTTCATACCTTTCTCACTCATGTGCCCAAGTTTGTTGTGCCACAACGCTATATCAGAATTTACAACAACTATTTGTTCTCCTTACTCAACTGTAGCAACTATTCCTGAACATTTATTTTTCTCTGAAACAATTAAAATAGAAGGAACAATATGACTTGTACAAAGATATAAGGTTCCTACTTTCACACCTTTTGCTACTACAAGGGAACTTTTTGCTTCCAATTTTTATCATTAAAAGTAACTACACAACCCTCATCACCAAGTTGCCCTGCTGAAATTAAATTCCTACTCAGACTTGGAACATGTCTTACCTCATGTAGTAGCCAATGATTTTCATTCTACAACTTAATCTTAATTTTTCCCTTTCCAACAATCTGACATGATTCATTATCCCCCAAATAAACAAGCCCAAAATCCCCTTGGACATAATCAATGAAATAACCTCTATGAGGTGTAGCATGAAATGAAGCACTAGAATCTAAAACCTAGGAATCATCAACACTTTCTAAAGATAGAAGCAAAGCATTATCTTTGAATTTGTTACTTACCACATTTACCTCCTTGTCTCCATCTAGTTTATCTCCTTCATTTTTTTTTTTGATTCCAACAATCTTTCTTTTAATGCCCTAGTTTCCCACAGTACCAGTAGTCATTCAGTCCTCTCAATTGAGACCTCCTCCCCTTTGACTTTCCTCTTGATTTTTCATGATTTTTAGAATTACTTACTCTCTTAGTTGTTTTGCCTCGACTTTGTGCATTCAAAGCACTTCTAGATGTAGATATGCTTGAGGATTTTCTATGAGTTTCCTCACTCAAAATAACATCAATCACGTCATCATATTTTAGGGTCCTAGATCTAGGAACATAATTACTCACAACCATTACTGAGCCATTCTAGCTTTCAGGCAAATAACGCAAAATCAAGAGAGCCCTAATTTCTTCATCAAAATTGATACGCATAGAAGATAACTGACTAGTAATAGTATTAAACTCATTTAAATGATTTGTAATAGATCCGCCTTCTGCCATTTTCATATTAAATAAATGCTTCATGAGAAATACCTTGTTTGAAGCGGAGGGCTTTTCATATAGTGTTGCTAGGGTTTTCATCAACTCTCTTCTATTGTCTTTGCTTTTATAATATTAAATGCCACCAATGGTGCCAAGCATGATCAAATGCTTCCAAGTGCCTTTCTGTCTAAAAGATCCCATTCATCATTTGACATAGATCCCTGATTCTTAGTTTTTCCTTCCAATGACTTCCATAAATCCTTCTAATAAAGATAGTTCTCCATTTGTATTTCCATAACTGAATGTTCCGTCCATTAAACCTGTCAACCCTTAGCTTACCCTCATCTGCCATTTCTCTGACTCAACCATGCGACTTTATTGTAGAAGATAATTGAAAAAAAACCTCACTCTGATACCACTTGTTAGAATTAAACCACAGACATAAATAACAATTATATGCAAATATAACCAATACTAGCAAATAATAGATCACACAAAAAAGAACACAAGACACCAAGATTTAATGTGATTCACCCAAATCCTTGGCTATGTTCACCAAATAGCAAGTCCAATATTTTTACAATCCAGTGATTACAACCTGATTACAATGCGTAATCCCTTATAGCTCAATACCACCGCAAGAACCAATTTCACATCACCTTATAAAATAATCCCTAACCCTAAGCCCTTTTTATAAAAGTATTAAATCACTTTAGGATTATAATTAATAATTACATGGCAGTCCAAAATCTTGATAAAATAGAGAACAAAATTTTTATGAAGTATGTATAGTACTTTCCTAATCAGTCACCACAATCTAACATGTATGTACCCTTATGATCACTGTATTTTGTTGCCATGCCCTTGTGATCTCTATATCTCATTGTCATGCCCTTGTGATCTTTGTATATGTATGTATGTATGTAGGTATATACATATGTGTGTGTGTGTGTGTATGTATCTATGTATGTATCTTGGTACAAAAAAAAAACAAATAATCACTCAACAAGTAGCATGGCCATAGATATGATGGCAATGCCTATTAGTAAGTAGATTCTTGTTTCTCTCTCTCATTTTTCATGTGTTTATTTCACTTGAAATATTATTTCTTAGGGGGAATTTTCTAATATTGGATTCATTTTATGCACAAGGTGATGAGGACATTCCTGGATGTACCCATGTGATGAATTGCTCATGAGCAATGAAGATGGAATTCCCCTGAGAGTAGCAGGAGGCAATGAGGATATTATAGGTACTTTAAAGATTGATCCTTTTTAAAATATTTTAGATGTTAACAAGGAATTTAGATTTTGGGTGGAGCGGGGGTTAAATGAGCTTCCATCTTCACGTTGTTGGCCTTGATTAGTAAAGAATATTAAACTATTCCCAAAACCAAGTGAAGCTCAACAATAGCCTATGATTGTATGAAAATTAATTGTGTGAATCTCTTGTTTTTAGGCAATGCAAAAGGACTCCATTGTTCAATATGCAATGTCAATTCATATGCATATGACATTAGGTGGAGCTGAAAAATGTAATAGGTTTGCATTTTTGTTAGAGGTCTTTAATTAGATATTTAAATTATAGATCATCACAAACATTGTTCATGATGATGGTCTTTAATTAGGTATTTTAAATTATAAACCATCACAAACATTGTTCATGATGATGGTCTATAATTTTAAAAACTTAATAGACCTATTAAATAAATGTAATCATGTTATATTTTCCATCTTTTCCTATTATTCATGCATAAAGAAAGTAGTTGTATGTGCATTCTCAATTTAGAGTGGCATAATCTTATTTTGGATGTGACGAAAAAATGACATGCACCAGAAGATGGAAAAATGATGTCACTTTTGCAAGTCTGGAACCTATTTTTATACTTTAAACATTGATCATTTCTTAAAGATTTTGGATGTTAACGGGGAATTTAGATGTTGGGGGGGTTGGCCAAATGAGATTCCACCTTCACATGGTTGGCCCTGATTAGTAGAAAATATTAAACTATTCTTGAAACCAAGTGAAGCTCAATATTAACCTATGATTGCATCATAGCTATTCAACATATGCTGCTAATTTTTTAAAAATTAATACAATATGACATCGCAATTGCGACGACTGACTATCGATCCATCAAAATTCCTACCACATGCCCATCCCTATTGTGATGGAGGTTTCTGATGGTTTTCTATGGGACCCATAGCATTTCTGTCGCACAAACATCACAATTGTGACAGTGTCTTCAATAGATTTCCATTGCAATTCTTATGGTGAAAATGAATGGTTTGCTAGAATGATAACCCAATTTATGACACCTATAATCATTTCAATTGTGACATTAACCCTTTCCATCACAATTTTTGATAGAAAAATTCTGATGCCATTTGACAGGAGCCAATTATAACTAATGTCAGTTGGACGATTACTGTTGTCATTGTGACACCCTACCATCTCAATTTAGGCCCAAATGTAGTAATGTGGAGATATCTTCACTTTCATGGTTATGTAGTGCCCTTCTAGATTTCTTAACTGAATAATATCATGATTCTTCTCTTAAAAGGAGATCATTATAATGATTAATAAGACCCACAATCAATTCCAAACTTGAGGTGACTGATGTGTTAGTTTTTTGTCATTTAGCTTGGAAGTTGGAGTGGAGTTTAAAGAAATTTGAATTGAATATTTAGCAACAAATTTTTTTCGTACATAAAAATAATATTTCTTAATTTGTGAGTTTGAGAAAAATAAGAAGTGATGTTATATACGATTTAAATCCAAAGAAAGAAAATGTTCTTTTCTTGCAAGCTAAGTAAAGCAGTTGGGCTCTATATATGCAAGATTACAATAGCAAACTTGTATTGAATTCTATTGTATTCGAGAAGAATAAGTTGGCTTTTAGGGTTTCCTAGGTATATATGTGTATTTGGGTTCTATTATTTTTCTTTTTCTATTTAGTTTCAGTTAATTAACCTAGAGCATTAATTGTTACAAATAAGATAGAGTTTCTCTTAGTAAATTTATTGTGCAATTAATCTATAGCTGGGTTATAAGAAATCAACATGGTATTAGAACTATGAGAATTCAACATGGTATCAGAAATTTAAACTTTGAATACAAAGCCAAGATTTTTTATAATTGAAAGGTCATGAGGCCCAAGATTGTGTTTAGATTAAAGCCATCTCAATTAGGCACCAAAGATCGGAGATGGATAGGTATCCTCTAGTGAAACTCTTATATAAATATTTCAGAGTAATTTAACCAATTTTAGTGCACATTTTAATTTCTAAATTTATAACTTCTCTCTTGAGACTTCCTTGTAAATATAACTTAAAAATTAAGCTTGGCTACGATCAAGTGTTTAAAATGAATAGAAGTATGTTTCATAATAAAAAATGAAACTTATCTCCTATTAACTTCAATCTTAAAATCAAATAGTATGTATGAAATTTTTTTGAGTAACCAAAAATATGTCACTTATTAACATTAAACTTCCTTGGTATCAACTAAATTTAACATGTTTGTTTTGATAGTAAAAGTTCTAAACCAATTTCTCTTCAAGAACGAGTGTTTAACTTATACTTATCATATTAGCTCCTCTTATTAGAATATCTTCTCCATCTACTCATATGTTAGATGGATTATCTTCTTCTCTATTACCATCCTTATAAATATGTTTTAAGATTGTTTCTTTGAATTAATCAACAATGGCTAAGGCATATTCAAGTTTAGAATTAAGGATTCAATTTGGGGTCTCTCTCTTTCTTAGCACATTTAGGATAATTTGTGAGTCTCCTTCATTAACTAATTTGTTAGTACCTATCTTTCTACTTAGAGTTAAGCCTTCTATTAGGGCCTCTAATTTGACTAAGTCATTAAACATTACTTCTAAAGGTTTGGCACATTTAGTTAGGCATGAATTGTTATCTGAAAAAATAATACATCCTAAGCATGTTGGTCCCGAAATACCTCTAGAGGCGCCATAAAAATTTAACTTTAACCATCATCAAGAGGAGGTTCTTATTTACATCCTTTCCTAGCAATGTTGTTGGATTTTGTGTATATCATTGGTGGGTTAATTAGTTTAAACCATCTTTTTCATATATTTGCATCCTAGTTTGAAAAGGAGTCATCCTACTTACATGAGTTTTTGTAATTATTGTTAGCTACCTCAATAATGCAAGCCTCTAATTTATTTTAAAAGGATGTTAGATCCATATTTTTACTACATAAAACTCTTCTATTCCATTATTCCCATAGGAGCATGGAAGGGGATATTTTCTATAAATTAATATAAACCTTAGAACAACCATGTTTGAGCCAACTTTTTTAAAAATATAATAGATTATCAAAGAATGTAGTTTGATAGTTTAATTTCTTACATAATCAATACCAACAATTCTTAGCAAAGGGATAGTCATAAAGCAAGTGTTTAGACATTTTAAATTCTTTTTCACAAAGTGGGCATCTAGATGGTCCTTCAAAACTAATCTTGGTAAACCTCTCTGCCTATTAGAATTATCTTTTGAAGAGAAGCCTAAAGGAACATTTAGAAATGTCTAATACTGACATAGATTTAGAGGGATCTCAATCTTACCCAATTGTTAAGAATTTATTATCATTTCATACCCTAGTTTGACATTGTAATTTTCATCTTTCAAAGTTCCCTAAATTAGTTTATCTTTCCTATCTTTATTATTTGCATGCCTTGTTTTTAAAACTTGATTAAAACATGTACTTTTCTTGTGATGAAAGTGGAGTTTTATCTAGGGTTTTTCACTACCATCCTCCATACTGATTACCATTAATTTTAATTTTATAATCACTCACATTCTTACCCGACAGAGCTAAAAGGGTATTTTAATGTTTATAGGTAGATTTACACTATTTGGAGAAGGGAGCACATCCCATTAATCTTTCCAAAATAAAGCATCCTACCCTAAATTAATATCCTGAGTTAAGTTATTAACTATTAATGGGCGACAATTCAACATAAAGTTCCAACTTCTTGAACCTTATGGAGGATGTTTAGTTTTGGACAAAGAATAAGGATTATTGTTGTTTAAATATTTTTGATATAAAATCTTGGCACATTTACTAATATTTTCTTTAGACATTCTCCAAAATCCCCTAGTGCTTTATTTTGCCAACTCAATTTGTTTATACCTAGGCCTCCAAATTCTTTAGATCTACATATTTTTTTCTATTTTATTAAAGCTTGTTTTTTCTTATCTTCAATACCTTTCCAAAAATAAGTTTTTAAGTTTAGATTCCAATTTCATTTTTACACCTTTAGGTAGGGGAAGACATGACATATGATATGTGGGGATGACTAAAAGTACTACTTTGATCATAGTCATTCTACCAGCTTTAGTTAACAATTTCCCTTTCCAACTTCCCAACTTTTTATTGAATTTTTCTAAAATTGTATCCCAAGCTTTACTTTCTCTAATGCCTTTTTCAAGTTGAATACCATGGTATTTGCATGGAAAGGTTCTTTTTTTTTTCCTTTCCGAATTCCATTATTTTAGAAATTTCTCTCTTCGCTTCCTTTTTAGTACTAATGAAAAAAATATCTGATTTTTTTGCATTTACTTTTTTGCTCGATAATTCCATATAATTATTTATTATTTTCTTAGAATATTGAGCTTCTTCCAAAGTATTTTCTCCTGGTAGAATTGTATCATCTCCAAAATTTTGATGTGTTATTTTAGGGACCTCCTCAATTACTATGATTCCTCTAATTTTTCTTTCAGTTTGAGACTTTATTAAATTTGCCAAATCTTCTGCCATAATAATAAAGATGAAAGGTGATATAGGATCCCCTTGTCTTATTCCTCTAGATATGCTAAAAAAACCTTCAGGGGTATCATTTATGAGAAGAGGCATTTTGGGTGTTGAAATGTAGTTATATATATTAAGTTGATCAATTGACAAGAGAATCCAAAGGCTTTGAGTGTTTTATATAAGAATCTCCAATCCACTTTATCGTAGGCTTTTTGGATATCTAACTTCGTTAGCATACACGATTCCTTATTAATTTGTATAGAATGATTTATTATTGGATTATGATGATACCATCGCAAATTGACACATTAGGAACAAAACTTGAATATAAATAAAAGATTTTTGATGCAGATTTCAACTATCTATGTTAATGTCTATATGTGTTTGGCTTCTGTTATTTCACTTCTGCTATTTAGTTTCAATTAATTAATCCAGAGTATTAATTGTTAAGAATTAGGTAGAATTTCTTTCTATGAATTTATTGTGTGATTAATCTATAGATGAGTTATGAGAAATTAACATGATGTTGGTGTAGAAAAAATAATGTATCAATTTCCTAGAGGAGTTTGGGAGCCCTATATCATTCCACAATAGATTCTCTAGATAGATTGAAAACTAGAGAGTTTAGTGCAACTCCAAATCATTTAAGTAGTTAATCTCCCTACACTACCCTCACAACATCCAACATCCATTCAAATAAAATTTCCCTTTGTATTGGAACTGCTCATATTCCCTATTGTCTTACATCCTACTAGAAATGAGTACTTTGATACCAAATGTTACAGATGATAAATAAGATTAAATATTTGATATTTTTATTGTGATCAAAGATTGAAGATTTATACAAGGAGAGAGTAGATCAGTTACATACTAGTAATCAATTAAGAGTAGTTAAGTTAATTATCTATTGATTAAAAACAAAATGAACAATTGCCTATCAGTGCACTATTATCCTAACATTTTGTCTATGAAGAATTTGAAGAGGACATGATTATACTAAGAGGGAGGTTGAATCAATATAATAACAATTTTTCCTTTTAATTTTTTTTTATCCAAACATATGCCTTAATAACTTTAAATGTTGAAATTAACAATTATGCACATAACATAGAGACAAAGATTTTACATGAAAATTATTTGATGCAAGAGAAAACCATGACAAATAACTATTTTTATATAAACTCATTTCTTTTACAATAATTTGTAGGCTCCAATCTACTAAGAGGCTCAAATCCCTATGTTTATGAGCACCAAGTCATTGGAAGCTCCAACTAACTTTTCCCCCAACATGCCCAAACCTAGGACTTGACTCCCTATTTATACTTGCCATAATGACTTACAAAATATTATAGATCTGCATTGAATAAAGAAATGGCCCACAATAGGTCCACATGATTCCTAATGGCCAAGATTATACATTAAATCAAAATCACAAATCAAATACATAGGCTAGCTCTTGAATAAGAACCAAACAGACAACTTGGTGAACAAAGAAGAAAGCATCACTGAACAAATTTAGACAAGGCACTACACATGCTTGGTGAATAAAGAAAGGGACCACTTGATGAACATGTGCACTGAGCCAAGTCAAGCCTACTCAATGAAAGAAGATAGAGGGAATCCACTGAGCCAATTGCAACAACAACTACCGAGTAGGTTCAAGGTAACTGAGTACATCCATTCTACACTAGCCTACTAGAAGCACAAACTCCCTCTGCTTATCTTTGTGAGCATCAACCCATTGCACACAAACTACTTTTCCACCTTGTTATTGTTGCTTTCTCAACTAATGATGGACAATTAAATCACTTTTTATTATACTTCTCGTTCAAATATGCATATCCCTTTTTTTATTTACATTTTTTGATTTATCTATATTTACATATTTATATCTTTTTACTCCAATTTGTATGATCATACAATAAATTTATTGATATATATATACATTTATCTCTCCTTGAGTGATATGCTCTACATTCTCTCTATTCATCTACTCTTAATACCTTTCATTTATTTATAGATCTCCACTCTTCTTTATTGCACACTCCTACACATTTCTCACTCCATCAAGTTTCTCAATTATTTGTCCATTTTTTTTTTACATCCACTTTATTGAAGAAACATCTAATTTCTTTACAAAGAGACACCTATAAAAAGTATCATATCCCTTCTTAATTACGTACTCAACTATCCTCCCTAAAAAGTGTACAGTTGACCAATTTTCAAAAAATTAAAAACATCATGAATTTTTCCAAAAATTTCAGCATTTGATCTTCATGATCTACATAGTTTGTAGTCGAAAACAAAAAAAGATTTCGAAAAAAATCACCATGTGAATCTAGAAAAAAAAAGTTTGACTTTATTTATTTTAGTACATTTTATTGGATATTAGCCTGTCCCCTTAATTAATCTTGTGTTGTTGTGTAACTTTGATAATGGGCATGTCTAACTATTAAAACCCTTTTTATCTTTCTCTTTTCTTAAATGCCTCTTTAATAGTTTGTACCAAAAGTCCTTCTCAGCCTCTTGATGCATGTACATACATCTGGGAGACTATATTATATAATCCAATCCCTACCTTATCATCATTGTTTACTTGTCTTCTGATGAAACTGATGTTAACATTTGTCATATTCATATATCCTCCCATTGTAATTTCCTAGGTGGTGATTTGCATGGCTTCTTGCTATTTGTTGACGTGCTCTATTCAAATTATAACTCACTCTCTTCTATTTTATCTAATATGTACACTATGAATGAAATTCCATGCTTTGTAATTCAATCATTGTTAATTATTCCTTGAACTCTATGTTGCAATATTGGATTGTTTCTAATATTGAACAAATTCTTTCCTTTCTTGTAATTGTTTCCTTTCCTATAGTTTTATGAGTTTGGCACACAACTATATAGGTACTTGTACAGTTTTATGTAATACATGAATGGAAAATATTCTTCTTGATTTCTGATTTTCAAGTTGGTATTAGAACTTTGAAGCTTGAATCATTTGTGTCCCTTCATTGAACCATGAATGATTTAGATTCAAAAGTATTTGAGATCAAATCTACTTCCATTATTATTCAATCCAAAGATTCATCATTGAAGGCAAGGATTACACTCGATGAAACAAACTATAATTTGTGGTCTCAAATCATGGGGATGCATATTGCTAAGAAGGAGAAACTCTCTTTCATTTGTGGTAACTCATAGCCACCTACCAAGAAGGATGATGGATATGAGAAGTGGTATGCAAACAATCAAAAGGTCAAAAGATGGATGTTGATATCTATGTCCCCATAAATTATGAAGCGATACATTCACTTACCCACTGCTCGAGATATTTGGAAAGCTCTTTCTAAGGCTTTTTATGATGGAGAAGATGAATTGTAAGTGTTTTTCTTGAATTAGAGGGCTTTCTCTACCAAATAGAATGACATTACACTCTCTTTGTATAATGGAGAATTAATTGAGATTTTTGGTAAGTTGGATCATCGTGATAAAGTGATCATGGAAAGTGAGAACGATGTTGAATCTTACCAAAAAATAGTTCAATGACAAAGGGTACATATTTTTCTTGCTGGATTAGATGGTGGCTTCGAATAAGTTTGTGGTGAAATTTTGAGAAAGGATCCTATTCCTGAATTAGAAGCATGTTATGCATTGGTCTGCTATGAATCTGTTCGATGCACAACAATTATTGGAGAACTAGAAAAGACTGAAGCTTCAGTCATGGTGTCAAAAATGATCTAATCAGAATGGGCCTCCTCAAAACCTACTTAAGATCACTAATGGTGCTGATAAATCCCCCTACAAATGTGCCCATTACAATCAAACTGGTCATACCAAAAGGCACTACTTTGAACATGTTGGGTATCCAAAATGGTGGGATCATAGCCGCAATTCATGGAAGAAGAATTTTAAGAAGACCTCCAATGCAAAGTTTGTTGAAACAAAGATGAAGGATAATGTTGCTAGACAGATCTCGACATTAGTAGCAGTGACAGGTAATGGTGGTAACTCTTTAAATATGTCTATACTTGTTTCTAATAGTGCATGGATCATTGATTTCGATGCTGTGGATCATATAATGTTTGATTCTAGATAGGTCTCTTCCCTTAAACTGTCCTCACAAAAAATTGTTTCCAATGCCAATGGCTCTTTGACCCCAGTTATTGGAGAAGAATCCTTACCTCTTACTGATACTTTGAATCTAGATTTTGTTTTAGTGGTTCTATCTTTGGATTACAATATGTTGTCAGTTTCCCAAATCACCACTAATTTACTTTGTGTTGTAATTTGTTGGCTTGATTTCTATGTGTTTAAGGACATCCAAATGAGGCAAACGATTGGTTGTGGTGTTAGGCAAGGGAAGCTATATTACTTAGACTTGGTGTCAAAGAGTTTGAACAAGTTGTGTCAAGCTATAGTGATGGATGGCTCTAAGGGGAACAAGCAAAAATTTGAAACTTGGTTATGGCATCAATGTCTAGGACATGCTTCCATTGGTTACTTGAAGAAATTATTTCCTAGTTTATTTGCAAAATTTGATGTCTCTAGCTTTCGGTGTGAAGTTTGTGAACTTGCAAAAAGCCATTGTGCTTCTTTCCATTAACTTTGAATAAAAGTCCAATTCCATTTATGATCATACATTCTAATGTTTGGGGTCTGTTCAAAGTCACTACCTTGGTTGGATCACATTGGTTTGTTACATTTATTGATGATTGTACTAGGATGACTTGGGTATGCTTAATGAAGTCTAAAATTGAGGTGAACTTTTTATTTCAAAAAAATTATAACATGATTTGTACTTACTACAATGCACAAGTTCAAGTTCTTCGTAGTGACAATGGAGGTGAATATTTGAGTTCTAAACTTCAGCACTATCTGGAAGCACAAAAAACTATAAATCAAACTACTTGTTCCAATACACCTCAGCAAAATGGGGTAATTGAGAGAAAAAATCATATGCCATTATCCTATTAGGGTGAAGCACTTACCTCTGTAGCATATTTGATCAATCAATACCCTCTAGCAATATTGATTTCCAGACACTATCCTAGGCTCTCACTTAGGCGGTTGTTGCTCCAGCTGTCCCAAATTTACCTTCTCACATCTTTGGTTATGTAGCTTTTGTATACCTCCATAAGCATTAGCGCAACAAGTTATCTCCTCAAGCGTTGCGATGTGTCTTTCTAGGATATATTGCTTATCAAAAGGGGTACTGATGCTATCATCCTCTAACCCAACGAATGTTTATTATATTGGATGTAGTTTTTCATGAAGACTCGATGTATTTTTCCTCTAAGCCTCAACTTCAAGGGGAGTACTAGAAGGAAATTCAGACTCTAGACTATGATGATCACATCTATACGTGTGGGTGTTCACATCTTTGAATATGTAGGTAGCTTGGACATCTCTAAAGATGTGGATAACACCTTTGAAGATGTGGATGTTCACATCCTTGAAGATGTGGGTAGCTTGGACATCTCTAAATAAGGGGAACTCTCTGAAACTGTTAATCAAGAAGTAGGTGAAACTTTGGATCAAAGTAGTGATGAATACCCAAAAAATGAAGCTATGGGTCCACCTCCATTTGATTCCCTCACACCACACCAATCGCTTGCCAAGGATGTTCCTAAACCATCTAGAAAACAACTACCTTAGCATTTCACTAGAGGTATCCCTAAATCCACATATGAACCCAAAATTTTTGGTAAAGTTAAATATCCTATGAGTCATTATGTGTCTAACCATTGTATTTCAAAATCCAATTAGTCATTTGTAAATCAATTATCTACTGTATCTATTCCTAAAAATGTGTAGGAAGCCTTAGCTGATCCAAGGTGGAAAGATGCTATGAATGAGGAGATGAAATAATTATAGGAAAATAATACTTGGTAACTTTTTGATCGTCCACCAGGAAAGAAACTAGTTGGATGTCAGTGGGTTTATACTATTAAGTACAAAGCAGATGGTACACTTGAATGCTTTAAGGCAAGACTGGTATCGAAAGGGTACACCCAAACCTATGGAATCGATTATACAAAGACATTTACACCTATAGCTAAAATTAATATAGTACAAATCTTGTTGTCTCTAGCTGTGAACTTGGGTTGGCCATTACAACAATTTGATGTGAAGAACACCTTTCTACATGTAGAGTTGTTCGAAGAAGTCTACATGGAGCTCCCACCTAGCTACATGATACTAGAAATACATAGTTTGAAAGTGTGCAGATTAAAGAAGTCACTATATGGGTTTAAAAAATCTTTGAGGGCATGGTTTGGAAGATTCACAAAGTCAATGAAAGCCTTTGGTTACCATCAGAGCAATTTAGACCATACTTTATTCATAAAGAATCACCAGGGTAAGATCACTACACTTATTGTGTATGTGGATGGCATTATAGTTACAGGAAATGATCCTGAAGAAAGGAGGGCTCTACAGGATTACTTGTTTAGAGAATTTGAAATGAAATACCTTGGTCCCTTGAAATATTTCCTTGGGATCAAAGTGTCTCGATCTGATAAAGGGATTTTTCGATCTCAAAGAAAGTATGCCTTAGACTTGTTACAAGAAATTGGTATGTCAGCATGTCAACTCGTTGATACACCCATGGAAGAAGGATTGAAGTTATGTATTAAGTCTAATCAGGTACTAGTTGATAAAGGAAGATTCTAGAAACTTGTAGGAAGATTAATGTACTTGGCACACACAAGGCCAGACCTTGTCTATGCATTAAGTATTGTTAGCCAGTTTACACATAATCTTGGAGAGCAACATATGAATGCAGTTAGGCTCATTTTGATGTATTTGAAGTCTACTCCTAAAAAATGAATTTTATTCACTAAAAAATGAGGATTATCAAAGCGTGGATGCATATATTGATGTTGACTGGGCTGGAGTAGTAGATGACGGGTGTTCTACTTCAAGTTATTTCACCTTTGCAAGAGGTAATCTTGTTACATGGAGAAGCAAAAAATAGAATGTTGTTGCACGATCAAGTGCGAAGGCAGAATTTAGAGGTATGACACTTGGAGTATGTAGAGTGTTGTGGCTAAGACTTCTCCTGAGAGATTTGGACTGTCCGCCTAGGCTACCAATTCAACTATATTGTGACAATAAAGCAACATGTGATATTGCTCATAATCTAGTTCAACATGATCATACAAAGCATGTGGAGGTAGACAGATTCTTTATTAAGGAGAAGTTGGATGAGAAGATTGTGGAGCTGCCTAAGATTCAATCAGAAGATTAGCTGGCTGATATTCTTACCAAAGAAGGTTCAAGTTGAGTGTTCTCGAAGTTTTTGATCAAATTGGGCATGTGGGATATCTATGCACCAACTTGAGGGGGAGTGTTGTAATATTGGATTGTTTCTAATATTGAACTGATTCTTTCTTAAACTATTTTTCCTATAAATTGATTCTTTCCTTTCCTATAGCTTTATGGATTTGACACACAACTATATATGTACCTATACAGTTTTATGTAAATACATGAATGAAAAATATTCTTCTTGATTTCTGATTTTCAAGTCTCTATGACTTCTTTTGAATCAATTTCAAACTCCACTGTGACTCATTGCTGACTGGGTAGTATGTATATTACTTTCAATTTCCATTGATCTTCATCGTTCTTATTCTCTTTAGCTATTGATTTTATTATCGTTCAACACTCTTATTGGGCCTCCACAATTTATGATATGGCTGACGTGGTCTGTATTTGATCAGATTCTTTGTGGTACTATATACCTTATTACCATTTTTTTGGCTCTTCAATTCTACTGCTTCTGTCGTGACTTTGGTATGAAGAAACTATTATTTCTTTTCTACTAAAGCTTATTTCCTTGTATTATTGATCGTTGATATATTATATCTGCAGATTCTTTTACATTATCTTGTCATCTCCATAGTGGAATATTTTTTGCCTCTCTATATTGTGATTCGTTCTGACTCACTGCTGTATGTCTTTTTCATTCTTTAATAGGCACATTTATCATCATATGTCATTTGTGTCACAACCCACTCTCCCCTTACCCAAATAAATTGGCATTTTGATTTCTACGTGGATCAGGGATTCCAGTTCTTGGAACCATTTTCTTTTAAATAAATGAAAAATAACGTACCTCATCTCACCTTAACAATTTTTGGCTATGAATTGGGAATGTTGTAACAGCCTACTTCTCGAGGCGTGTGTGACTCTTCTTCGGGGGAGCATTGAGGGAAACCTGGGGAATCCTTCCAATCTATTTTGTTATAAATGTGTTCTTGACCTACTATATGGGATTCGCTACAGTTAGTGTTTAAGCGACATAAAACTATCTGTGTTAAAGAGTCTATTTGTTGTGGTTGATTTTGTTCTTGGGAAGCTTGGTGAGATTTAGTATTACTGATGGAAGGGATCTAAAAATGATAGCATGTTTGGTAAGGAGAAAGGGAAGGATTTGAATATTTGGCGGATACAATTTGTGACTAGACAAGAAAATTTCTCACTTCGTATAATGAGTTCCATCCCAATTTACAAATTTTGATGGATCTTTGCAAGATCCACCTGTTAAAACTCTCATAACATTTTTTTCTGTGCGCACCGCATTTTATCATTAAAATTATATGGAAAACCTTTGTAACCGCAACATGCTGCCAGTAGATGCTTGGACCCTGTGCACTCAAACTCAAACTAATATATTATTACTAGTGGACAAGCCAAAAGTTAAATCTTTTCTAAAAGATTATCCAAGAAGAATTTGCAGTACCTAGGTGTTTAATTTGTACAATTCATTTGGCAACAGATGGATTCTACAATGAAAATCTATAATAGGTAGATTAAGGAGGGCGTTAAAGGTGAGAGATGCATGGTTTTCGACTACTGCGCACCCATTCTTATCCAATTTTGATAGATCACTGCGAATACCTATAAGAGTTTGAGAGATGCAGATGCCAGAGTGCACACAGTTCGTCAGTGAGAAGCTAGCTATTGGATGTTACAGAGATCACCATGGATGTAGAGGAGAGGCTTGGAAGGACAAGAGGGACACATGGAAGGCAAGACACCAAACAAGCTTCAATTCACAGGTTTCTTTATTTGATTTAATCGAAATGATCGATACTTTTTAAGCTCTGTGAAGTTCATTTTGGTCTACAACTACTAGATAAACCGTCCATCTATGTATGCTTGTCTAAAAATCTTTGGATTATCAGGATAAAGTCAGTAGAATGGACCCCTTATGATTGTTTTAAATGAGGGAAACATCTTTTTAGAAGTATTGTTCTCTATCAAGGGCGTAGATTCAAATTTTGTGTTGGTCATTTAAAAGATTTAACTTTTAATACTCAGTAGACTTTAACTACAGAAAGACATGCCTTGATGATACTTCAATAGAAAACTGGGTGGGTAGCATTCTATCATTCTATCTTCTTGGATTTGCTAAGGGCTTGTTTGGTTGCTGGCATACAAATTAAGAATTAGAATGAAAAATTAGAATGGGAATGGAGTTTATGAATGGGATTTAGAAACTGCTATTCCTATCATGTTTGGTTCCCTCGAATTTGATTACGAAGAAGAGTTGAACAAATTTGTGTAGCAACAAAATACCTTTCCAGTTTAGATTCAGTCTTTTCTATGTGTGCACAGAACTTGCTATCATTTTTCATTCAGAGCAAGTCCCTTCAGCCATATGCTTATGCTGATAGTAGACTTTCATAAGTCCAAGGTGAACATCAGAAGTCCCAACAGGGGGTTCAACATCTCAGCCATCCATTCGTCCGATTCCATTTCGAGACCGTGCAACTCACTGGACCTAGTTCATGTGCACCAGTGGCTAGAGCAGCAATACCAACATCATTGACATCTGACTGGGCAGGCATCCATTTCATTTTCACCTTGGTTGGAAGAAACGACTACTCAATCCCTTCAAAATCAATCACTATAAACCCTTCACATTTGATCATTTTGCTGTTCATTTTACGATTCATGGCACTGGATCATTTTGCTTATGCCGGATGAATTAGCAAACTTGCCATGGGTTTCAATGCACATAGACTTGGTTTCAATGGATCTTGGCCTCCCATCACATTCAATCACTCTACACGGATTTGAAAAAATCTTAATTTTGGAAAAGGCAACATGAGAATGGGAATAACCATTCCAATTACAAGTATTTTTGGGAATGGGTAAAAGCTCATTGTAATGTCCCCTTTTACAACATTTACAAAATTTCTCTAATTTGCATATTTTTATCTAATCTTGTAATGCCTCATTTTATTACCCTTTCAAGTTGCTCTTAGTTTTCTAATTTAAGATCTTATAAATCTTTAAGTTCGTCTCTCTCCACTTGCAAACTAGTATTTATTCCCGAGAATTTCCAAGTCTTTTATAATATATACACATTTGATACTTGGTTTGATCCCTTCAAAGAAAATGTTGATGTCTTTTATTAAAGCCGATGTGGAACCTTTCTTGAATATTCATATCACCATCTACTTGATTTAGTGTATGTGCTGTGATCCACGTTAAACCTGTTGATGACCTTTGTACCTTGTTCCACATTTGTATTAAAGATTATAGACAAATACATAGGCATGGGATGAAACAACACTTGGAAATCATCACTGCAGGAAGATGGTAGTGAAGAGGCCGATAGGTACGTTAGAGAAGCTAGGGGTGCTCTACAGATATTGTTTAAGGGGTTTGACAAGCCCGTCTAACTACATAGCATACCACAGGTATCGGGGATGTTGATACAGGTCACTAAAAATTTGGAGTAGCAAGAGACTCAACTTTAACCTGGTTATGATGCGAGTGAAGTTATAGACCATTCATGACCACCAAAACTCGACTAAACCATTTACCCTTGGAGGAGAAATCGCTAATCTCAGTCTCAGGCTGCCAGAAGTATGAGTTGATCAAATAGATGTTCTTTTGATTCGGTGGTTAATGGATTACGATGGAAGATTTAGATCTTACTCGATGTAATGTTGTGAATATGTATTTCTCTATCCACCATTTGACCACTGATCAAATGTATAAGCCATCCTTTGCATCTTCAATGTTGATGTCGACACTTCCTCTACTCCACATATTAATATGAATTTTGATGTCTTTTCTTAATCTGCTTTTCTGCTATTTTATTTTCCCCTTATAAAGGTTCGGTGTCTTTCAATATCTTCTACCTTCTGTGCCTTGTTCTATATTTATTATTCCTAGTGTGTATGATATCTGTAGGGCAGACTTAACTGTTGATGGCTCTCACAGATTCTATTCTATCTATGACTGCAAAATGTTGCAGAACATTGATTCCACTTTCCCATTCGATGATGTTGTTTTCAATGATTGTGAATACCTTCTTATATCTTATTTTTTTGGAATGATAAGTCATGTTGTTATAACATGATTCATGTCTCTTTATAATCACCCTTCTTCCTTATACTCAATCACATCATTCCATAACAATTTTGAACCACTGCATAAGTAATATATGATCCCATCTATTAGTCTTCTTAATTGTTATTGAGGTGAGGTAATAGATCATTATATTAATGGTCTTCATATTAATGTTCTTTTTCTTGATTCAACGTAATCATTGTTTAGTGAATAACACGCCTTTTTAGAAGATATTGATTAGTTTAAAGTTGATGATCACTATTGGCTTAATGTATTATTATAATGTCAATTAGTTTATCCATCAATTAAAGGTGTCTTATTATGAATAATTGGCAAATTGATTATCGTGTAGATTGATATCGTTGTTGCATCTTAGTTACTCTTTCCCTTCTTTTACAAAGGACTTAGTCTTTTCCTTTCTTGAGTCAATGTTTCTCGTTGACTATATTTATTCCAATGCTTGATTATGATCTCATTTATATATTGTTTTATATTGTCAAATATATAATTATTATAATGGATTATAATATTATTATTCTTAAATTTGGGCTCATGACACTCATTTTGGGGTTAAATGAGAATACATAATCCTATTCTCCATTCCAATTCGGCTAGCCAAACAAAGAATAAAAATTGTATTCTAATTTTCAATTACTATTCCACTTGTATTCCAGGAACCAAATGGGCCCTAAGAGTTGCGAAGATTGGGATTTATAGAAACAGAGTTAACCATCCTCCTTAATTTTCTAGACTTTACCCCATGTTGGTCAATAGGGCTCCTAATTATTTGAATGTATTTTGCATTCGGGCAGGATAGCACAATGCATTTAGGTATGCATTGTGTTCAGTGAGGCTCCTTGTGACGGTGAAATATAAATAGGTCACTGTAGATTTTATAAGATATAACTACAAGACTCAACATTTACCTAAACCACAATGTGTCTATAGAGTTGCTTTGAGATTCGAGGCTCACAACTATTCATCAAAGGTTATGGAAATATCTTTACAACGTAAAGTAAATAGCTAAGTTGTGCCTTGTATTAATAATATTTTTAATTTTTAGAATTAAATTCATTACGAGATCACAAAAATCAAACCACTATTGATCTTGATACGCTCAAGATGGAGGAAAAGAGGGGTTCTTTTCCATTTTACAACGTTGGAAGTTCAGAATGGTTGATGTCCTTTTGTAGATGAATATTCGTGTGATATGGAGTACATTTTTTCCAAGATATAAAATGTGTTTTAAATTTTGATGACTAGTCAAAGATTGAACACCATGCGTAATGGCTTAGATTGAATGTAAGCATCAAGGGTACACATTTCTTAGCAATGTTTTTTTACTTGTATACCTATATGCTGATAGTGCATAGTGGAAAGTAATGGTGTCATGCTTGTTGTGTCTTTATGTTTTATGAGAGGAAATTTAAGATAGGATAACATACTATGATTGCTAATTGATGTATGAAGGTTTTCATTGATAGCTATGTGATTGGCTTAACCTATGTGTATGTATACCATGCGTCAAAAGAGAATTGAAGGTAATACATGGAAGTTGGATTAAAATTCTTCCTAGAGATGCACTAAAATGTTGTAATTAATTGATCCATGATTAAAGAAATTTATGGTTATATCCTTGTATATGGATGGGAGTATGGTACTCAATGATGGATAAACCTTGTTATGTTCTACTTATTATAAATAATGGAACTGAAGTGACAACTAAGAAAATGTTGTTTGGTTATCTTGTTGATTGATTAATGTTCTTGACACTATTTGTGTAGCACAATTCCATTACTTCTCTTGGTTTTATTTGATTAGACTATCTCATTGCCAAGCTGGGTATCTTTCATGTCAGGAAAGATTCTGGAGAAGCTTAACAGCTTCGTGGTAGGGTGGTAAAACACTCCTACAATATTCTTGCCCTTGTTTTCTTAGATAGGTTCTAGAGCTCTTTTCAACTTGGTCATCATGGTTTACCACCTGGTATCTAGTATCTGGTATTAGTAATTTGGTAACAAATTTATAGTTTCTTTTAAATTTGAGCATATATGTATATGTGTCATTTTGTTTAAAGTTAATGATAGTTAATCAACTAATGTTGATTGGTCAATATTCAAAGACTTTGACTCTTGTTGATTTTTCTGCATATTATGGAGATTGTTGATGTGGTATTTGTTTTGTAGAGTCAGCCTTTACAGTTTGTTTGATATGTGTTTCTTTATAATATCATATTAATTTAATCTCCAATTGATACAGTCACTATATAATGTGATAAATTCAGTATTTTGTGCTCCCATATATGTTGATATAAGCCTTTATAAATTTGTAATAAACTTATTTTTATTCTTCTTGTAGTTTGATCACAATTCTATTATATTGGCAACTTATTTTTCACTTCAAACAGTTTTATTATAATGATAATTCTTTAATATTATTATTTCTTCTTTTATTAATCATATCTTCAATATTAAACTTATTCATTATGATATGTTTGTTTCTTTGACATTGATGATGCTTATAGTCTTGTTCATCTTCTGACATGAATGACAATACTTTCATCAGAACTCTTAGCGTAACAAGCTTGAGAGAATATGAAGGAATTAGTTGAAGAAGATTGATCTTTTAGTGAGTTGAATTCTTGCAGTTGTTTAAGTTTTAGAATGAAACATCATTCTTGCTGTTGTTTAAGATTTAGGAAACATCACAGTATTTGAATGATGTTGAAGATAGAGAAAATAGAGTTCATCATGTTAAAACAACATTGATGTGAATCTCTTTGTTTGGAATAACTCCTAATGCATTGGGTCTATTTTTTCATGTTTTATGATTACATGCAACAAATTTTCATGTTAGGTGTCTATGAAAGGTTCCTTACTAATATGAAGAAGCTTATGTTATTTTTTTTTCAATTATAGAGTGATGTGCTTATGTTGGGTGCTCTTTTTTCCAGAATTGGAGGGTTTTTCTATTGTTACCTTGAATGCACAAAAGCTATGGAGTTATATATTTAGTGATCTAAAAGCTTTTGGAATATCTTATATCTCTTGGATGCATGCACTTATGGTAGTTGTGGAGTTGGTCTACAGGTGGATATGGAGCTCCTAAATAGCATTTTCCTTGTGAATGTTTGTAGTTGCATATATTGGATTCATGTTTCTTAGATCTTAGGGGTTTATACATTTTTATTAAAAATCTACGGTGATGCTCATATCAGTCAATCCATTGTTCTGTGTTAAGTTGTTTGGTGCTTTTCTTGAGTTTTGCATCTTCTATATGAGAAGTGGGTATAGACGTGCACATGTTTTTGAACACAATGTTTTTGCAAGTTATGTATGGTCAAGAAACAAATGTGCTTTTGTAGATCTATTAAAAAGCTATTTTTCTAGATCCTAATTCTTTGGGTATTACAAATGAGATAATCATGTTTTTACATGTTTTTTTTGTGCATGGTGAGAGAATCTTTACATGGATATGGTGGTATATAATTAGCCACTCAATTCCTTTGGGTGATGCTTATGGATTCCTATATTACGATGCTTGTTGTGGACTTGATTGGAAAATTGGATATTTGGTTGATTTGGTATTGTGAGCACAATGGAGGGGTGGCTTGTAGCCGTTAATGTCATTGGGATCTTATGCTTTCATTCTCTAGACTAGTGCATATTCACCTTGGCTTGTTTATTTTCTTCCATAGGTGGCCTATTGGAGGATGATAGGGATTGAAACCTAAAAATGGTGGACATCTTGGGCATTATTGTAGGTGTCTTGATGGAACTAAAAAATATGTTTTGGGATCAACCAGATTTGATGAATGGTGGTGATGATGTGTTTTGTATTGGATGGTTCTTAACAATGTAAATCTTGGTGCTTCAAGTGACTCTTGGCATGCCATCGAAAAGTGGGAAAATGTTGGGATTAAGGTGTCTAACCTTTCAATCCGCATTAATAATCAAAAGATTAAAAAAAACTATTTTAACAACTTTCTATGAAGATTTGGGAGTCACTTTTTGTCAGCAAAGAGAATAAAACAATTGGGTCAATTTTTCTTGGAGGCTAAGTTAAGGATTTTATTTATTTGGAGATTTATGCACAAGAAAGAAGATAACTTTTCATTGAGATGAAGTTAGTGCCATTGATGAAGTGTTTTATTTAGTTTTATTGCTTGGTTAAAGGTGGAGATAGATTTCTTTGGTGTTTGTTGTCAGAAAAAGTCTAAACACAACCAACAAGATTAGTTGCTGTCTAAAAGGTTGCGTGATGGTTGAGTCACCCCTTTGGGACATATATTTATATTTTCTGAATTTAACTATGAATAATCATTTTACTCATGATTGTATACTCTACTTATATGAATAAAATGCTATCTTGTTCTGTGTCATATTCTAGTCTCTTAATGCAATAACTATTTGTTTACCCTGTATGGAAAGCATCTGGCATTGTTGCCTATTGAGCCTGGTATCAAAAATGTGTTTTGAAGATTAATGTTGAACTTGCTCAATAAAGATCAAAATAAAATAAAATAAAAGGATGGTGTGCACACAACATGAGAAGCATTAATCCTTATGCAATAGGCAAAAATTTCAACAGCTCACAAATGGGCACCGAGGTGGTGTCAATGAAGGAGCACTGACTAACAAAGTGAATTCACCTAACTAACCAAGAATTACCCTAAAATTTCTCGAAGAGACACGATAAAGGTCAAAATTGGTTGAAGAGATGAGAGAGAACTTCCTAAACTTGTATACGCCAAGGGTAGAGAATTCGAATTGAAAAGAAGGAATCAACATGACATGAGGTGTTGAAGGAGCATGAGTGTGGGGTGAACTCTTCATCCTCAATACATCAGAGGTATAGATACAAGTTGATAATCGAACATCCTAGCTTCTAGAAGACCTCTTCACACCATAGAGTAATGCGGTTGTGTAGAATAACACAAGTGCACAAAATAATGTGAGTACATAGAACAACACAGGTGTGCAGAACAACATGAGCGCACAATAAGCATAGATGCAACAAAAAAGACAAATGTTAACAATGGCAGGGCCAAAAGAAAAAAACTACCTGAATTTAATGGCCACAGGATGGTCGATCTAGTTTGACATTGTAAAATGTGTGAAATGATATGGATTGTGAATGATGTAATAGACAAAGATGATTGGATCCGACAGTTTCCAACTACCCTACGAGGTGTAGCAATTGATTGGTTTTCAGACATTGACTAGAAGAAGCTAGCCACATGGGCGAACATCAAGAAATAATTTACAACAGAATTCTGACTACTTAGGGATGACAATGAGATCATAGGAAAAATTTATAGTAGAAATTAGTGGAAGAATGAAACATTTTGCCTCTACATGAGGAGACTAAAGAAGTTGGTAGAAAAGATGGAAAGTGCACCAGTTGACAGGTTAAAGAAAATATGGTTCGTTAAAGAGCTACGACCAATATTGCAGTAAAAGATGAAAATAGTACCTCCAACATCCTAGATTGATGCATATAAAAGTGCAATGGACTTAGAGAGTGAACACAAAATTGAGAAAAAGAAGAAAGATAGATCTTCAAATTTAGAAGACTCATCCTTCGAAAGTAGCAATGAGGAATCAAACAAAAAGGTCCAAGCATTACAAAAAGATATGCTATGTATGTTGAAAGAACTTCAAAACATAAAAAAAGAACCTTGGCCAAAATAGAGAAGGGGAACATGGTGTACGAAGTGCAAGGAAGAGGGCCACACAAAGGGATTTTTCCCTAAGAACCAATTTTGTGATATTTGCGAGATTGCGGGACATTCCACCAAAGAATGCTCGTTCAATATGAAAAGAAAAGACCTCACCAGCAAGTTCTATTGATGCAAGAAGTGTCCACATTGAGAGCTATGAGAACAAATACAAACAATGACATGGAAACTTTAGGAGGGTATTGAAATAACAACTAACACAAAAGATGAGGTAACAACAATAGAAATAATAATGGGGGTCATAACTGGATACAATATGATCTAACTAGATGACCAATGATACAATGTTGCATGTGCAACCTATGAGGCCACTTTATTAGGAATTGTACAATCTAGGGAGCACCACAACTATTGTGAAAATGGTGTGGTCTTGGAGACCACGATGACTCGAAATACCCTAAGTCTGGGGTGAAACTATTGTCTATAGAAAGATGTGAGGAAGAAACATTAGCAATCACTTGCGCACAAATGAAAATGGTAACATACCTAGACTTAGAAGAGGAAAAGAAAAGGATGTGATAGGTAAATGCAGAAATAGAAAAAGAGATGGAGGCCAAAAGAATGCATGAATGGACATTGTTGGTACTCTAAGGAGGAACCAAGTTGAATAAAACATAATACAACAGGCAATGCAAGCTGAGGTTCCTATGAAATTAAACGACCTTCATCTTGCAATACCTTAGTTATACACAACAATCTTAAACATGACACCATCCCCAAAAGTGGTGGATGAGCCTGAGAAGGATACCCATAGCAGAAGCAGAGCTACCATGTTAGACCCAATTCTACTCATACTAAACACAAGAAGACACCCTACAATAGTTGAGATGGGTGTCCTCAGAACCATCCTACCAGAAACTAGTGTGGATGGAGGATTGAGTGTAAATGTGCTACCTGAGGAAACATGGAAGAAGTTAGGACAACCAACTCTATGATTGCCTACATTCCAACTACTTAGCATTGATCAACACAAAATCAAACCCCTCAGAAATCTAATGATGAAAATTGTAATTATTGGGACAAAACCCTTCTTACTCGACTTTGTGGTCATTCTATTCAAAAGAAAAGGTTACGATGCCATCCTTAGAAGGGGCTAGATGGTATAGGCAAAGGTGAAACATGACTAGTAAAGGAACACTCTTTACATTGAAAGTGGAGGTCATAGGTTCGTAATTGACCTACACACCCAGATGGTGGGAGAAGATGTGGAATCATGAAAATCTAAAGCTAAAGAGGGAGACAACAAAGGAAACAAAAGGATGGAACCCAACAAAGAAGGAATCCTGAGACTGGGAGGATTTGACATTGACAACTTTGAATTTGTGAATGGCCTACTCCACTAGCAAATGGAGGAATATACATTGTTTCCAAGTTGTCACATGTTAGGGATCGAAGAAGAAAGTAAGGGAGATGGAAAGAATGAATTTCTGAGAGAATATAGGGAAGGAAGGGGAGAAACCAATAGATGAAACACATGTGCACACATTCAACAATGAGAAACCCATTAAATATGAAGAACCCATGGTGAAGAATGTGAACTTAGGAGACAAAGCCAATCCAAAGAACATTTTTTTGGGTGATGATTGGAATCTGGTACTAAAAGAGGAAACATTTAAGATATTTATGGAGTATAAGGATGTTTTCCCACAAACATACAAAGATCTAAAAGGGGTATTGCCTGAAATGTGTCCACTGCATCCCACTGATACAAGCAACAACACTTGTATGAAAGTGACCATACCACATGAATAAAAAATATGTCGCATGAGTCATAGATGAGATTTACCAAATGCTTGATGCAAACATTATCTTTCAGGTATAAACAAGTGAGTGTGTATCCCCAATTGTGATATCACTAAAAAAGGATACCACTCGAATAAGAATATGTGTGGGCTTTTACTGTGTGAACATAGTAACAATTAAAGATCCATTCCCAATATCATTTACTGATAGCATTTTGGAGGAATTTTTCAGGCACAAAATATATTCATTCATGGATGGATTTTCTAACTACAATTAGATATCCATCATTGATGAAGATAAGCTGAAAACAACCTTTGTGGTAGAAGATGGACTCTACACTTACAACCGGATGTTGTTTGGTCTATGCAAAACCCCATCAATGTTTCAAAGAATCATCCTACACATCTTCAACAAGATGTCAATAGGGAAATTCAAAGCTTTCTTGGATGATTGGTCAGTTTTCAGTGCATAGGACAAGAACCTAACCGCACTCAAGGAGTATATGGAAAGATGCAGGTGGGCATGCCTAGCACTAAACCCTAAGAAGTGTAGATTCATGGTGCCTCAGGGAAAACTATTGGGACACATCATGTGCAAGGAAAGCTTTAGGACAAACCTAGATAATGTCCAAGTTATTTTGGAAATGCTACTGTTGATAGATTTGATCGAAGTAAAATCATTCCTAGGACACATAGGGTACTATTGAAGGTTTGTTAAAAACTTCACCAAAAAATCTTATCCTCTTGACAAACTAACTTGCAAAGGAGAACCCTACAAATGGGAAATAAAATAGGATGAAGCCTTTCAAGGGTTGAAAATACAACTAGACACAACACCTATTCTGGCTTACCCCAACTGATATAAGGAGTTCCATGTGTATCACCTATTTTAGTAATTGCAAATAGATTACTAAGATTAATAAAGCACTCACAATACAAAATAAACTAACACTTACAAGAGGACAAAGGGAGCATTATGGATGAAAGAAGACCAAGAATGGTAAGCTCCTTGAGTATAACCTTGATGAACTCGATGTGTTTAGATGTGGATGGACGTATGCTCAAGTATGCTTCAAGCTTCAAGTGGTGAGTTTTGGGATTCAAGCATGGAGGTAGATGAAAGATTCAACATTGAAGTTGTGTATGGACTTTGACATCGTGATGATGTAAAATGGATGTGTTATATTGGTTAATGGAGCATTATAAGTTTGCATGAAAGTTGATATGAATTGTGAAGGAAGAGGGTTTCATTTATAGGCCAGGGGGTGGTGAGATGGAAGGTTAGGATGCAAGGATGGAAGAATGGTGAGGGAGGGCTAGGATGCAAGGAAGGAGGAGCATATGGATTGTACTTCTTCAAAGCCCTAGCCTTGTGACAAGTGTCACAAGGGGATTGGGTTGTCAAAATAAAGGGTCAAAGGTAATTATGAGGAAGGAGTGTAGAAGAATGATGTAAGAGGCATTTAGGGACATTTATGGAATGTAAGAGCCATTAATGCTCTTGGATAGGAACGGAAGAGAATAGAGGAGACTATTGAATTTGGATTGGGTTAGAAAGTTTTAACCCTTGCTTAAAGTTGTGCACATCTTTAGAAGGGGGATTAGGCTTAGTATAGGAGGGGGGTTAGGACATAAGTGGCTTAGCCTTGATGGGATGGGTTAGTTAGTGGGCTAATTGTAGTTAGTATGGGTGAATGGGTTGGATTAGGGTAATGATAGGGTTTAGAGATGGTTTAGGGGCTTGGGATGATTTATTACATGATTTATTTCATAAAAGTGGGATATGAGATTAAATTAAATAGATTTTTTGCATTTATTTAATTTAATAGAGGAACAATGATTTAATTGATAAATTGATTTTGGGTTATCATTTGATTGTATCAATTAGACTATAGTTAATTAAATTAATTAATTAACTAGAAGATGTTGATTAATTAATTAAATAATAAAGATTTAATCAAAAATTTCCTAGGAGATGACTAAATAAGATTACCTAGAGATGTAATTAGATTTAGGTGTCTACATTTTGCCCCTCTTTGACATAGTATTGGGACCACACTATTTCAAAAAATCTTGAATATAAACGATGCAAAGAAGATTTTTTAAATAAGATGGTTGCCCTAGTCTCGAGTATAAGAGGTGAGATTGGACTGTGGGATGTCCCCTCAAGAAGGCAGTGAGGAGAGAAAATGAGACTTGACGACTTCTTGAAAAGGTACAATAAGCTAGGGTGAGCAAGTTGACATAGAAGGACTAAGAGAGTGTTAAAATGATAATTAAATTCCAAAAATAACAAGGTTGGAGAAAAAGGGGGTCACTAGAGGGGTCATAGATGAGAATTAGACACTAGAGGGGGCCCATAAGGGGATCTAAGAGGGCTAGAAAGGGTTATTTTCTCTCATATTGATGTCAAAATATTGTTGTTTGGAGCTTTGATTTGGAAGATATGATGGCTACAGAGGGACAACCAGAGCGTCAAGTGGATGTGGTATGATGAGTACGGGCGTGGTGGACACCAGATTGATTGGTAGGCTCGAAAAACTTTTCTTTGTGATTTTTGCATTTTATTTTATAGCATTCCCAAGGTTGCGAAAGTGCATTCCCGTAGGCATGGGTCCGACGAGATGGTAGTAGGGATCAACAAGTCATCGATTCCACAAAAATTCCTAGAGGGGAGGGTTAAAAAGTTAAGTTAGAAGCCATTTTCATGAGAATGCAAATTTAGCTAGTACTTATTGCAAGAACGCAAATGCACTTGGAATTTTTGGCAAGTTAGTGATCTCAGTAATGGAACACATTCCCTTTTGTAGGATTGCAGTCTCATAGGGAATGGTAGTTTAGGAGAAAGTTAATGCAGGAACGAGGGAAGATTGAACGAGAGGGGTAAAGGATAGGACACATTCTAGCAGTGCTCTTTAGCTATGAGAACGCGGGGATATAGGATGGGTAGCATGAACATGGGTTAGGGTTTGGGGGATTTAGAAAAGTTTAATAAGTAACCATGCTATAAAATGAGGCAGCAGGAATGCAAGTGGAAATTTGGTTTGTGGGAACACAAATGCACATGCAGGAATGTAGGGAAAGGGTAAAAAAAACTAAGGGTGTGGGAAAAGGGAGGGTGATGAAACATGGGTAGACTGTTTTGGTAAGCAGAATAGAAAACTGACATGAGTCTTGTTTGGCTTAATGCAATGGTCACTAGATGTCTTGATGTCACGAGAGTGACATGCTACTGTGCTTCACACCAGGGAGTAGTTTACACTAGTAGACTGGGCGAGGACTACTATTATCAGACTTGGGTATTTGGCCAAACTACCACATACATGAACCTACATGGTGATGGTGATAGTGTTATGTGAGCATTGACACAATAAGACTGACACATTCCATCTGCCAATAGGGGAGATGAAGGTTTTCTTGGAGGATGTATACAAGATTTTCCAATTACCCATGTGGAGTATGCTAGTGATGGCTAGCAGGGAGGTTTCAGGAGAGGTAGTTGTACAACTACTAGTGGGGTCTGGAGTTTAGTTTTGTATTTAGAGGGGTTAGTTTCCATTAGATGACTATTTGGATCAGATGACAACAGATCAAAGGATATACTTTTATGTGTGCAGGTTGATCTTAGGGTACATTTCCCCAAATACTAGTGGTATAGGAGTGACATTGGCACTAATATTGACAATTGTTTAGATCATGGATGATGAAGTCCCCACTACATGGGGCTTATTGATGTTGGTTGAGCTATACCAAGATTTGTATTAGATAGTATACTAGGATGTAGGGCACCAGGGGAGGAGTGTGGGTTTCCTCACATTACTATAGGTGTGGTCCTGAGAGCATATCATAACATTTAGTCTGATTGGTCAAAGAGATAGGTAGGTAGAGGAGCCTACGGTATACAACTGGTGTGATCCTCTCACCTATCACCATATAAAGAAGGTTGACTACTAGGGAGTCCACTTAGATGAGATTCAAGCCATCATATGAAGGCTGTATATGGGTCTTGGGTTGTGGGCAGAGGAGAAGTAGCATCTTCCCTATACCATTTTGCCATGTTCCATTTTTTGATGCTGTGAGTATATTGTATAGTAGTATCAACTAGATAGGGCCCTACAACAGTTTGGATGGCCATAGATTTCCCCAGGGGAACTAAACTGGTATTAGCAAGTGACGAGGGAGTTAGTGACTATTTTTGGGCCAACATTACAGAGGGATGGGTTGCTATAGGCATGGCGAGATTCAACACCATAAGATTGGGACTGGTTTGGTGGGGTGGAAGATGTTGGCTTGAAATAGGAGTACAAAGATTGGTTTGAGCACCCTAGGCATGTAGGTTGGGCCTAGGTGACAAGAGCAATAGTAGTTATAGGGGAGATCGCTTGAGTGATGAGGGATGGGGGATTTGTGGCTAGGGGCCTGAGGTAGTGAGTGGAGGTGATGGTACAGGGGGAGGCACCACAGAGGTGGAGGCAGAGAATAGTAGCAAAGGATAGATAGGAGGATGCTAGGTCATAGCCAGATAGAGGAGAGGGTAGATAGGAGGAGGAGAGGCCGTAGGGGGAGAGGTGAGCTACAATTGGAGGAGAAAGCAGATCATCCATAGGTAGGGGAGATGATGTTAGGTTGGCTAGGAGGTATGCATCACTCTAGTAGGCTCACAAGACCATGAGCCATATGTTATAGGATACATAGTAGGAGAGGGATCAGCTCAGGGTGGAGCGGGATTAGTTCCAATAGGAGCACAATGTGGTGCAGGGATAGACTGACCAAGCAAAGGTTGAGCTGGGTACATTGTAGATAGAGTCAAGTTGGTTAGAGGGAGGGAAGGTTGGAGGTGACAAAATTGGAGAGGCGGAGGCTATAGGGGAGGATGGGTACAATGTAGGAGGAGAGGGATAGGCTGGTGGCGGAGGTGGCCACATTGAGATCATAGATGGTGGAGGGGGAGAATTGGAGGAGATGAGGTGGCTGAGGGGAAAGGTGGAGATTTTGCAAGAGAGAATGAGTCTGTACCAAGGGAGATATCATGCAGTAGTGCCAGCAGATTAGATAGAGCATTATAGATGATTGACACAGTTGGGTACAACTAGCATGCATGCATACATGTAGGGAGGGAGAGAGAGAGGATGGAGTACTGGGGGCTCTTAGAGGATGGGTGAGTTGTAGCACATAGGAAAAAGTCACAGGTTCGGGCAGAGCCAGAGACGAGACAAGCAGGGTATACTTTAAGAAACCCCTCCTTTAGAAAATGTGTAAAAAATTGGTGAAAGGTGTAAAACACTTGACAAAAAAATTATTTTTTGTGGCAAAAAAAATAGTTTACAAAGAAAAAATAATAATCTCCATTGGAAAATCATTCATAGTCTCTCAAACAATGTGTAAAATCTGGGGGAATTGTGTTATTTTAAAACCACAAAAAATTTATACATTGGCAAACAAAAAATAATAATCATAGTAAAATTTTAATTTTTTGGGCGAATCATTTCATTGTATTCAAGGTTTAAAAAAAAAGAGAAACCCTAGTGAATTTTATAATCATCATCATGCCCTAGCCTTAAGCCATAATTCGAGCATGATTTTCATATTTTAATGATCCTTTCCAGTCTTGCGACAAGGGAAATGGCGCAATATTGTGGGCATATGTTGTGATCTTCTGCGATCTCATGATGGTTCTGGTATCGTGAGATCGTATTGCACTATTTTTTGTAGGTGAAAAGGTCTTTTTTGATCTTACGATCGACACTTGTTCAAAGGATCGAAAGCAAAAAAAAGAGAGGTTACAATCCTATGACAAAGTCTTTTGTCGTCAGGTCATAAATAGATGGATGGAGCCCCCCAATGATACGAGTGTACCTTTATCGTGATATCGAGAAAGACTTTCAAGGCCCCTTCGGTGCTACGATTTGAGCTTGGTGAATGACCGGAGAATGATTTAGAAAGAAGCTCGATGTTACGAGGAGTGGTTTTTCCTATGATCGGGATTGTTAGATTTGAATGCTTGGGATTCTATGATGAGAGTTTTAAAAGGGAAAATCAAAGCCTCATCATGTGATCATAGGAGGTGTGAAGATTTTTTGCGATGGTGCGACACTTGGTTGTCATAACATTGTAAGCGTTATAAAGATAAAGGTGTCCCCTCTTGATAGTGACAGTCTATAGATGTCAGCTTCCTATTAAGGCAGAGCTAGTAGGTACATGATAGTTGAGTTCATCTTCAACATTATGGGACTCGAGGGTTGTGAGGTGGCCGATGGCTCATGGTTTCTGATCTTACGATAACTTTTTCATCGTAAGATCTCAGGGCTCTGAGGCAGGGTTTCTCGATGTTGCGATTATGGTTTGTCGTAGCATTGTAGCAATAAATTTGTGAGCCCACGATGTTACGATATACTATTTTCAACTAACCGTAACATCATAGAGAGAAAATTGAAGGGTTGCGATGTTACGAAGTGGTAAGCTCAATCATGTTCATGAAATCATAGGGTTTATAAAGATGACTTACGATGCCTCGAGGCTGTTTGTCGTGGGATCGTAAAAGAGAATGAGTAAGCTACAGATGCAGAGATAAAGGAGGTTATTGTAGGATCGTAAGAGATTTCCTTGGCTTTCTCGATTTCTCAATAAAGATAAAAAAGGGATTGGCATAAGGTCAAAAGAGCTAATAGATTAGTGCTATGATAGTATGAAAGGTCTTTTCAGTCACCTTGTCGTAATATCGTAGAGTCTAATCTCTGCAATGAACATAATGACAAGAAAAGAAGTTTGAACTTCTCGGCTAATCAATTTTGAATGTGGCATAAAAAGTTCATAGATAGAATTTAATAACAATGTTCCTCCAAGTTGGAAAAATCAACTGATATCCTTCCTAAGCATGCTGAAATTAATGCAATTTAAACGTTCGGTTGTGCTTGTCAACTTATATGATTTTTTGAATCTCCATCGTCATTCTTCAAGTATTCACAAGTTTAGATTTGGAATTTCATCCTGTGTTGCTTGAGAAAGTTATATTATTGTTTCCAAGGTCTAATTTCAGTTACAGATTTTCCAGTTGCAAATGCAGAATGTCAGACCAGGAAGTGGAAGAAATTTCAGCCACAGAGATGACAGTATCAGAGACATCTACCTCAAAGGGAGGTAAAGCCAGATAGAGGAAGCCTAATCGATTCTCGGAAGAGTGGATCAGATTGTTTCCAAGATCCACAAATGAAAACTCTACTAATGATCATGTTTTCTTCGACCCGTATGCCAACTGCAGAGATGCTAAGTGCCCTGATACTAATGGTGTTGAGCTTTTCTATTTTTTCTACTGCAACTAGGAGAAGAAGGTCCCTGTTTGCAATCCATGGAAGAAGAACCTTGCCAAGCTAATTTTTCTAGAAGTATTTGTGGATGTGGATTCGATAAAAGCTCTATTTCAATGTTATAATCTGGCCACCAAATCTTTCCACAAGAGAGACGGGATAGTTCTATGCACACTAGATAGAGAATCTTTCATTGAGGCATTTGGATTGATTGAAGCAATGGGACAACCTCTGGATTTAAAGGACTTTAAAAGAAGATTTGAGGCACACCCTACTGCTTTCACTAGAAATTCATTGTTGCAGCATATCCCTGGAGAATTCAAAAGGGTTGGAGATTACCCAAAAAAGGTAAAGGATAAGATGCCCATGGACAAGTTCAAGAATTATTTTGTCAAAACCATATATGGTGTCCATAAGGTTGTAGGCAAGGATGGGTCTGATGAAGTCTGGGGAGCAGAGTATATAATTGCTAGAGATGTACAAGATGCTTTCCATGCCTGTGAATATGACTATGTTAGTCATATATTGGATATAATGAGGGAGAATATTGCTAGGGCAAGGTCTGGAGAAATGAGGGAGTTCACCTTCTCATATTACTCTTTGCTGATGCATTTGATCCTCTATAGAAATGTGGGATACATCAACCCTAATTTTATTGAGAAAACTTCTGATCTACATGGAGCCTTGCTAGTACAACTTTGGACACGGGTATGGGATAGCTCTTACCATTTGTCTGACTCTGTTTCATTTTTCAATAATTTTAGTGCTGTTATTATGAAAATGTTAGACCCAGGGTACTTTAGGGCCCCTAAAATTTTAAAATGTCTCCTAAGACCATCATTGCTGCCTGAGGGAAGAAGGCTAGACCATAATTGGGGAGATATTTTCATTTTTCCTACCTTTTCTTTAATGAAAGTGTATGGTTGCCCTCAATCACCCCACATTTTACTAAAGTGCATTCCTCCTATATTGGGAATAATTGAATTCATTTGGAAATTGTTCATGGTTAACAGGGAATACTTAGGCCCTAAGGTACATAGGGGAACCTTTTTGTGTAGATGTTTTAAGATTGGGGATTTTACCATTGGAAAGGAAGCCCTAGAGCCTATCAATGCCTTCCTACACCACTATAATCTATGCATTGGCCCTTATAGGATGTATGACCCTGATGGGTGGATGAGGGCTACTTTAAAAGAAATGAGAAACTATGTGCTGCCCATTTCCAAAGAATCGCCCCTTGAAGACATCATTTCAAACATAGTAGCAAAAGGGGAGGCTGTTGATAAACTTTCAAAGTTGCAAGATGTATTGAGGGTAGAAAAGGAATTAAAAAGAGTTGATCCCCAATTCCCAGGATTTCATATGGATATCCCTTATCCCCATAGAATCAGGAAGATGGTTGAAGACCATGCTGACATAATGGCTAAAATGTTAGAAGGTCCAATTGGGGAAGAAGAAAGAGTGTGCCCAGATAGCCTTGAACCTGATGTAGCCCTTGAGGCACCCCAATCATCTTGAATGGCAAGGGGGAAAAAAAGACAGAAGGTTGTACAGATTCCTCCTCAGGTCAGGCAAAGAGCCTTGCAAATTTTGCCAGGAAATAGTCAGTATTTTGCTGACATAAGACAAAACTATATCCAAACTAGGGTTGATGCACCAGAGAATAATTTGACAGATCTAGAACTGGAAATAGCAAGATTGGATGACAAGATTATCCAAGCTCAAGAATTCTTGGAGGATGATGAGTTCATCAAATCCAATGAATTCAAAAGCTTTTTATATAAGATAAAATAGAGTGAGTTGGTCCTCCAAATGAAACCTGATGAACCAGACGAGTGGAGGATGGAATTGATTGAAAATTTGCAAGCCTATGATCCTAAAAGTGAGGTAATGACATTACAAGAGGCTAGGGATCTGGTTCAAAGAAGTGGTGTGTTGCTGGTACCAGGTTGGGACTTAGAGCAAGCATTTATGCTTGATCAAATCAGAAGATAAGAGAATGCCATCTCTTATGAGGCAATTGGTGCTGGTGGTTTGAAGAGGGGCACTGGTTTTAATGTTGATACCAAATCCTTGGTAGTTTGGTGCATGGCCCCTGCTTCAAATAAACCAAGATTGATGGATGTGCAGAGCACAAAATAGGGCAACATGATAATTTGGACTCTGTGTGGCACCTCCGGCAAGGAAATCTCCAAGGTGATTCAACATTTCTCATTTATGAATGAGGCCAAGATAGATGAGATAGAAGATAAACTGTCCCAGGATATACATGATTACATTGATGTCAGAAAGCTCTATGACAATGAGCTTAGAAGTAGTCATGTATACAGAGAAAGAATTGCTAAACTTGAAGCTAAGGTCCAAACACTTGAGGATGAAATTACATCCCTCAAGGATCAATTAACACAAGTAGAACAAAGGATGGGTCTAGTTCATGTGGAAGAGGGACAGGGGACTTCAATGCCAACCAGGGATATTACTGAGGCTCTGGTACAGACTGAAGACACAGAAGAGGAATAATCCTCACAGCCTAGGAGGATGAGCATTGACTCTCAGTCAATTCAGCAAGGGAAAAATGTAAGGACGGGGATCCTTAAATCTATGATAAGCCATAGGGTTGGTACTATAAAGAACCTATCTCAACAGGCTCATAGTTCATTTGTTTCTCTATAGAGTGCTAAGCAAGTTTGCAATGAAGCACTTTCATGGCTAACTCCTACCTTCAACCTCTGGGGACCATATATGCAATTTTTGGCTAGATTGATAATGTTGATGGCTAAGAAGCCACATTTACTAGATAAGATTTTCACGGTTAAAGATAGCTTAGAAATGGTAAAAGAATTGAGTGGTTTCTTTTCTAGTAAGTTACAGGTTATACAAAGCAAGTTGAGGACATTTTCAGATGGAATGGAACCTTATATACCATCAATTTTGGATACTACTAATGTAGTAAGGGACTGGCAAGAGTGGTCAACTTCATTTGACAACATTTTGATTTAGGAATCTACATCAGCAATTTTTGAAGACAAATCAGATTCCCCTTTCCACTCACTAATTGATCATCTTTTCAAGGCAGAGATAAATCTAAACAAATTTATTGTTGAGGCTAAGGTGATTATGGATGCCAGATGGACTAAAGGGATACAAGATTTGCAAGGGGCAAAGGACACTGACTGGCCCACTAAAAGAGAAATCTATGTCTGGGAAGTAGTGGGTGAAATAAAGGCCCTGTCAGCTGGAAGTAGCTAGGATATTTTTCATATTTATATCAAATGTATAGAGGAGTGAATTAGAGGTAGTTAGAAATAAAACGTGGCCTATTTTGGGTACAGATATTGCCATCTAGGAGGTTATAGCAGATATACAAGCAATCCCTTCAGTAGAAGATGATTAACAGAAAAGATGGTGGCCCCAGGGAATCAATTGGAGGACAAGTGTTGCAGAAGAATATCAAAGAGAAGTTGTTCATCATAACAGATTACCTTACCTTTGTGGTACATCCGTTGTGGGTAATGCTACAATTAGAACTGGAAGACAGGCTTAATGATCAGTTGCCACTTGTCACATTTTGTAATTGTTTCCCCTTTTTCTATTAAAATATGTCACAAAAGGTTTCAACAAATTGTAATGATTATCTTAATTGTTGTTATCTTTTGTCTTTTTTAATGAATCATGATGTAACCTTTCTAAGCCTGAAGTTTGTTGCAACTCAAGTGATATAAATATGAGTTCCCAAGGCCTAGAAATGGTCCGCTCTGTTGTTATTTTTTAGATTAAGTATAATTTGCTTTAAGAGCAGATATTGTTCCAACTCTATGTATTTCAATTTTCCATTATGTTTTGTAGTCAGTAGTTCTCTGTGATGTTATGGCCTTTGCACACGTCTCTATTATTTATTTTTTAATTATCAAACAACTAAATCAAGAGAAAGATACAAAAATAACATTGTGTCAACAATATGAATAGAGTAACAACTAACAAAAATCTTGAACTCAAATCAAGAGAAAGGTACAAAAATAACATTATGTCAACAATAGAGTAACAAAAATCTTGAACTCAATTTTTGTAAATTGTAATTGCAATATGATTGAATAATGAATATGGAAGAACTAAAGTAGAGTATATTGTATACCTATAAATTCCTTAGAACTGAATGCTACATTACTAAATCACCATTCACTTCATTGACTCAGTCTCAAATGTGATGCTTACATATCCCATATGGACCCCAGATCCTGAAATTGAAGTCTGACTAGTACTAATAGGTTCCTCTTCATTCTGAATTGAGTATTCAAAATCCGTAAAATATTCATCTTCATTTTGACTTTGAGACCTAAATTCATCATTTATGTTGGAGTCAGCAGTAGAAGTAGAACCACCATCTTTTAAAGTGTTGCAAAGGCCTTGTCTTTCAAGTGTGGAATTCCAAATGGCCAATGACCTATCATAAGGAAAATCTCTAACATTGTATTCAGTTACTAACAACCTCAAACAGGTTTCCAAATTTTTCTCTAGTTTGTTTCTAACATTTGATTTCAAAAACCCCAATGCACGGAAAACTCTCTCATCTTCCACCAACCCTAATATCATTGTTTGACATAAATCAACAAGTTTGAAATATTCTGATATTGAAGTATGTAATACTTCACTCTGACTTATCCTTTTCTAGAGCCTTGTTATTGCACGAGGATCAAATGGATTCTTAAAGTTTTCCATCTATTTTTTCATACACAAAGCAAAAAGTTTACATTGATTTTTAAGATTATTTGAATCTAATATTCCTTGTATTAGTTGTCCATTGCAATCTGTATGCTTTGAAAATTGTGTTATCAATTCGTCAAGTTTATTATGAAACAACTTTGCATCAGTTGGATTATGTCCAAAGTGTTTCCAAAATTGAGGAAACACACAACTCATGGCTTTAAGAATTTCTTCTCGAGGGAATCTTTCATGAATCTCACTTGAAAGTTGGTAGGAAATAGACTTCATATTTTCATTAACAAATTTAACAATCTTGTCAAAATCATCCTTTCTAATTGGTAGTACTCTGCCTCTCTTGGTTATTTTAGATTGGTGCATTGGTATTTCAAATACTTTAACAAACACACATAGCTCATTTTTCCCATTGAATTGTAAAAAATTCTCCACAGGATTCAAATATGTAATTATCTCCCACCTTGAAAAAATTGGGCTATGACCTGAGAGATCTGAATACAAAGAATCCAGAGCCATGCATGTCATTTTATGTAAATTAGAATACTCATGAATATACATAGTTCTGTCTTGGGCTTTCTTAACAAGTTTGTTCATTAAATCCAGCATGGAGAGAAGACTGGCTAAAGTTAATAGGTTCTCTATATCACTTAACTTGTTTAACAAATTAGGAGCTCTATCCATTGTAAGGCATTGCTCATATAGAAATCCAATCAAGGATTGATATTCTGCTAGAACTCGTTCTATTGGTCCATGCAAATATATCCATCTGGTCTCAACATCCTTGAGAATCTTATTTTCTGCTGTTACTCCCTCAAAAAAAATCTTAAATTTTGCAAAGCGTTTAGGACTTTTGCAAAAGTACAAGTGGAGCTCATGGATTAGATCTTCAACTTTTGACACTATAGGAAAAGTACTTAAAATCTTATATGCTAAATTCATTTGGTGAGCCATGTAGTGTATGCCAAGCATGTAAGGTGCAATACTAGTTTGTAATCTTGCACAAAGACCAATCCTTTGCTCTTGCATTACTGCAGCTCCATCAGCTCCGACACACACTAACTTCTTTGCAATTGTCAAGTCATCCATACTAGCAATTTCATTCAAAGCTTTCTTAACTTCTAAATATAAATTTTCTACAATTGAATTGGCCCTCATTTTACGAACACAAAGTAGATTAGCTTGAAAGACATGATATTTTACAGTATATACATTCATACAGACCCAAGCAGTGTTATCTACCGCAGTGACTTCATCTAAGGATAATGAAATGAACTTGGATTCTTTTACTCTCTCCTGTACATTTTTATTTTCCACCTCAGCAAGATAACTTTCCATTTCCCATCCAGCGTATATTGACCAATGTGACATAGGATAGTGAGGAACTCTCAAAAAAGATAATAAATTATCATATTCTGAAAAGTCTCTCATAGGATGCCCTCTAGATAGAATATGAAAAATAACACTCATCTAAATGGTCTTTGCCAAGTTTGCATCATTGGCTGCATGTTGAAGCCCATTCTTGATTGGATTGCCACTACTGCCACTATCAATTACCACTATTTTCTTGAAATGCTCTTCATATTCTATGGCATACTTAACATGAAGGCATTCTTCCTTTGATTTCCATCTCACTACCGCTACTTCCTTTCCATCTATGATTTGTTTTACATAAACCTTACCAATATGTTTTTCTATAGTGTCGAGCTTTAACTGCAACTTTTTCTCTCTTTTAGTTTTCCAGGTACAAATTGTACACTTGCATTCTGTTGGTGGTTCATCATTGTTTGTGACTAGTTCAATAAACCAGTACTTTGCTACCTAATAAACCTAGAAAGTCCTTTTCATTTCCCACTCCCACCCCATTTTTATATTCCTTTTTCTTTTCTTCCTACCAACATCAATATTATCTTCTGTTACAACATCTTCTATTGTTGGAACATTGTTATCCTAGTTTGATGCATTTTGATTTAATTGAATAAAAACCTACTCTTCTAGCGGTGGTGAGGTATTGTGATTTCCTTCTACACTTTTACTTGCCAAAGTTGGTGGACTAGAAACATTATCAATTCCAAAGAAAGCCTTTATGGTAGTATCTCTAAGTTTTTGGCATTTTGATGTAAGATTAATCCCTTCACTGCCCTTGGGGGTCTTACCCTTGTCACTTCCCTAAGACTGAGCAATATTAGTTACAGACTCACCCTCCCCTGACATCTCAATCCACTGATAATCCATTTAAACTTTACTTCCCTGAGAATAAGCAGTATTACTTTTAGACTAGGAATTGAAACTTAAAGAAAAAAAGTTAAATTTCAAATCTGATTTTTGACAGTTGGTGAATTGACATTCCACAACAAAGGAAATAAGATATTGACTTTAGGTGGTCAATATCCATGCATGCAAGCTTTAAAAACCATTAACGTCGCCATCAACTTTAAGCATTGCATCCACTCTTTGAAAAATTTCTAATGAAAATGAGATAAGAAAGGAAACTGTAGATAAGCTTCTGATTAAATTAAACTACATAAGCTCAAGAAGAGTATTTTACAGCACAACTGCACATACCAGTGTACCACCACTTGTGGAAGCTATCTCTGGAGTCTGAGTCTTGCTCGCGATGTGTCCTACGCTGCCAAAAATTTGATGGAGTGCCAGTGGTATTTAGTGAATGTCTCATTGCTTAGGCAAATTCGAATTTATACATATTACAAATCAATACAATTACCAATTTACCATGCCAAATGAGCCGACTCCACGATAAAATGAAAGTGTGTTGGCGAAACAAGTTGACTCCTCCACTTCCCACAACGTGAAACGAGCCGACTCCTCCACAGTAAAATGAAATTAGGATGGAAAATTCTCCCATATTGCATGAAATGGAAACTTGAAACCCAAAAAACATTCCACGATAAGTGTTACCTGGTCGACTGTGTGAAAGGGGAATACCGCCAGGGAAAAACTCAAACGTAACATTTTCCTTGGTGATTACAATGCTAGGCAACTAGGTAAACCCAACAAAGCTTAGCGACCAGGAAACCATGGAAGGGCTCAGAAATTGACAAAAATAACACTATCAAAACATCAAATTTGCCAAAATACAAAAATTTACCATTATATTATACTCTGGAGACAAGGGTTAGGTGGGAGGAGAGATGAGGTGGAGAGCTCGAGTACTAGAGGAGGGAAGATGAGGCTGCCACCAGCACCAGCACTAGCACCAAGTGCAAAGAGATCAGTCTCATGGTGAGGACATGATGGATGTGGATGAGGAGTAGTGATAAGTTGTATTTTGTGTCAATGTACAATTTTTTGAGCTGTATTTTTGTGGGCACATAGCCGATGTATTTTTATGGATATTTGTACTATATGGACATTGGATTTGGACTATGATGGATTTTGGTATTCTTTTAGGGATGGGTGATGTATTCTTTATTATTTTGAGGGTGTGATATATATATATATATATATGAGTATTCTTTGGGGTGGTATATATATGTATTAAGTACAATGTCGTGTGATATTTTGATGTGGATGTTTTACAAAATGCATGTGGATAGATGTATGAGATGGATTGACATGTTTTATGCAGGATGTGATGTTTTAATATGAGATGTACTATAATATGCATGATGTTATTAACACTTTGTGATGTCGGATGTGATGTGCGTGATAAGTTGTATGATGGAAAAAGGAGAACGAGAATGAGCTTGAATATTTTAGTATGATGTAAGTGGACAACTGTAAAATGAGCCTGAAAAGTTATGAAGATGAAAAATGGATAGCTAAAAGTTTTTGATAATGAAAATGAACCTTAAAACTATGATGATGAAAAATGGATGACTAAAAGTGTATGATAACGAAAATGAACGTAAGGTTATGATAGTGGAAATGAACCTAAGATTATGATAACAAAAATGTACCTAGGGTTATGATAATGGAAAAAAAAAAGAATCAAAATGTATAATAAGCCAAAATGGAGCCAAAGCTAGGATGATAAAATGGGTTTCAAAACTATATTGAAAAATGGATCTTAAAGCTATGATATTGAAAATTGATTTATAACTATGGTAGAAATGGATTTAAAACTATGATAATGAAACTAGACCTAAAACTATGATAATGCAATTGGATCTAAAAAAACTATGATAATGAAGGTGGACCTAAAAAATATGATAATGCAAGTGGATCTAAAACTATGATAACAAAGGTCGATCTAAAAATATGATAATAAAAATGATGAGTTAAAATGAACCATAAAAATTATGATGAAAATGAGGAGTAGCATAAAACTTATAGAGTTGTGATGATGCAAATGGTGACTAAAAATGAAAAAGGATCATGGTAATGCAGTGAGAGATGAGTGTACATGATTATGAAAATTCAAGTAGGATGATAGGGAAATGTATGTGGGATAGGATCTATAACATATCTCTAATCAATCATAGTCTTGGATTGGAAGGGGGGGACAATGTGCACAACTTTAGCATAAGGCTTATGGGATAGAAGATTTTTAGTGAGAGGTGATGGTGTCAATGAATTAGAAATAAGGGAAAGGGGGATAGGTGGTTAGATTAGATCTGAGGTGGGTGGTAGGATAGGAGATGTAGGGATGCTTCTTAGGGAAGGAAAGTGTGGAGGTAGGTAGGATAGATGTTTACGGTAAGAACATGTAGGATGTGATAATACTGATACGGTAGAAGGGAGATGAATGGGATTTTTCTTTTCTTTTTATGGAATGAGGTGATGGGATGATGGAATTATGCTTGAAGCTTGAAGGTGGGGTACTTCATAAAGAAGTACCAACATGTAGTTTGAGCACTTAATTTGATATAAGAATGTTAGGTATATGCCAAGGTTACCAAGAACAAGGCCTGTAACCCAATATTGCATAGGACTAACTTGAACAAGCACGCAAGGATTGCCTTAGCATCACAAAGAAATCCTAGAGGAATTAGAGTGGAAAGAATACTAGGTGATCCACAAGTAAATGCTATTTTCCAATTACATCATGTGATTACAAAAGAACACATGTTTGGAACATACAAGGGTCATATCTGACTGACTCACAAGAAGAAAAAGATTTGATCAAAACCTTGCTCTCTAATTGTCCCATTCATAGTGCACCATGATATAAAAGATCATGGCGACCTTGAAAAGGGAACAACCAAATTGCTTAGAAAATATACATTTTAAGAACTAAAAGGTGAAATCCAATATCAAGAGAAAGACTAAATCCATGAAAAGGTAACCTTTTGCCAAAGAGATTGGTAGAACTGGATACTGACGGGCCAAGATTTAGACATAAGGATAGATGCATCTTATAAGAACCTATTGGTAGTGTGTGAGACTATGAAAAAATTGACAAATGTAATGTTCGCAAAACAACTCTTTGATGACATGAGATTTTGCTATAGGGTTTGGAAAATGACTCGCTTTGAGGAGAAATGTGATTTATGACCTTAAAGGGGAACACGAGGTATGTTCAAAGAGACTAGACAAAGAAGGACTGAGAATATACAAGTACTACTATACAAATTTTCAGGATGTTTTGGATATTTGGTGTGATACATGAGTGGTTTTGTATATAATGGGAAAAGCTCAGGATGAGGAGATAGTGTGAATGATCTTATAAAGTACATTGTCGCTAGAGTTACAACTGGTATGATACATGGACATGGTACAGGAGATAAAATATAACTAATATGATACATGTGGTAAGGTACAAGGGCATGATATATGTGCTAATCATGGTATAATACACTTTTTTGAGAAGATTATCAAGCTCAGGCATAGGGATAGTATGTCATGATTTGTGATATTGCAACAATGGAATTTTTGGAACACCTTTGGAAAATGGGAAGATGGGTGGTGAGATGTGAAGGGTGGTGTAGGAGGTGTAGATCACTGATAGATAATGAACATGCCAAGTACACATGGCACCTATTTTCTAGGTTTTCACCAAGATACCTATCCAAGGAACTTGAATATCCAAGTTTTCACCTTTGGACGCTTTTTTTTTCTTTACTATTTTTTTTCCCTTTTTAAGGACCTTTTTTTATTTTTGTGGTTTTATCCAAAGGATTAACGAGATTCACTGAGGATCTTAGGCATAAATTTTTTTTAGGTGAATGATGTTGGTGGGATCATTCAATGTTTCTCCCTCAAGTGTTGATAGTTGATATGCCCCTGAGCCAAAACATGTTGTAACAACATATGGACCAAGCCATGTGGGCTTAAAATTTCCCTTCTTCTCTCAGTCTACTTGGACCTTCATGTTTTCTTTGAGGACAATGTCACCTGCTTGAAATTGGCATAAATAAAACTTCTTTTTGAAGTTGCACTTTAGGTGATTTTGATAGACCATGAGATAGTCATAGGCTTGTTTCCTTTTTTCATCAAGTAGATTGAGTTGGGTGAGTCTGGCTACTCTGTAATCCCCATCTAATATCTTCCCTCACAAAGAAATGTGCAAGGATGGAAGTTCAACCTCAATAGGTAGTATTGCTTCAACACCATAGACCAAGGAGTATGGGGTTGTGCATGTGAATGTATGGAATGAAGTGTGATAGGCCTATAGGGTGGGCTGGATTTGCAAATGCCAATCGTGGCTGAAATCATTGACAACTTTCTTTAGGATTTTGAGTAGGGTTTTGTTAGTTTCCTTAGCCTGACCATTACCTTGTGGGAAGTAGGGGCTAGAAACATGGTGATGGATACGAAGGAAGGTGTACAACTCTTCCATATTGAGGTTTTCAAAGTTATCTACATGGTCGATGAAAATGGTAGCTAGGATGTTGAAGAGACATATGATATGATAGAGGATAAAATTGGAAACTTGAACTCTTGTAGCGATGATAAGTAAGACTTCTTGTACCCACATAGTGAAATAATCAGTTGCAGTGATTATCCACTTGTGTCCTTCTGAAGAGAGAGGTGCTATAACACCAACAAGGTCAAACCCCCAGCATGCAAATGACCATGGTGGTGCAATAGGTTGAAGATTTTGAGTTGGGGCTTGTATCCAATTTGCATGTTGCTGACAAGGTACACCTTTTGACAAAGTCACATGTATCGTGCTCTAAGGTATGCCAATAATATCCAACTCTACGTATTTTCTTGGCTAGGACTATACCGCTTGTGTGAGAACCACAAAGTCTGATGTGTACCTCTTTGAGAGCTATTGCACTCTCATTTTAGTCTAAACACCAAGAGAGAGTTTCATGATAACCACAATGATATATGGTGTTAGCTATGATAGTATAGCAAGATGCTCTGCGAATGAGTTTCTAGCATTGGGTTTGTGTGAGATGGGGATATATGATACCATTTAGTAGGTAAGGATGAATTTTGTGGCACCATGGGGATTGGGGACCAACCAAGATGCATACCCATGTCGATTCATCATTCTCATATGCAGGCTTGTGTAGCTGCTTGACTAAGAATTCATATTGTGTAGCCTACCAAGGGATCTCCAAAATTGAACCAATAGTAGCTATGGAATATGTAGCCTTGTTTTTCAATCTAGGAACTTGTGTGAATTGGAGCTAAGTAAAGTGTTGCTTCAACTAATCTACCAATTCTTTGTAAGGCTAAAGATTATCATCCTTAGTTTGATATTCATCCAAGACTTGTTTGATAATAAGTTGCAAATCTTTGAAGACCTATAGTTTTGAGATGTACCACTCAACTTCTATTTTGAGCCCTGCAATAAGAACTTCATACTTTGAGATGTTGTTGGTGCATTAGAACTAGAGTTTAAAAGACTTAGGAATGTAATCATCTTGAGGGATGACCAAGAGTATGCCAATGCCAAAACCATGAGATGTGTAAGATCCACCAAAGTATAATTTCTAGGATGGTTTTTCCTGTATCAGGTAGAGATGCTCATTTGGAAACTCCATAATGAGAGGGTGATCAACAACCAATGGTGCATCGGCCAAGTAATCTATTATAGCTTGACCTTTGATAGCTTTTTTGAAAACATATTGGATGTTGAACTCACTATGAAACATGACCCATTTGGCTAGGTGCCTTGTGAGTACTATGTGTGACAACATATATTTCAATGGATCAATCTTGGATATTAGTTGTACAGTGTGACTCAACATCTAATGATAAAGCTTGTGAGTGGTGAAAACCATAGCTAAGAAAGCTTTTTCCATGGGTGTATAATAAATTTCATACCCAACTAGAGTGTGAATAATGTAGTAAATAGCCCTTTCTTTGCCTTCATCATCATGTTGTGCTAGAAGAGCACCTAGTGTTGTTGGGGTAGTTGTAATGTATAGTATGAGTGGTCTTCTTGCGATTGGCGAAACCAATATAGGTGGATTAGCCAAGTATTGCTTGATCAATTAAAATTTACATTGGCAAATAACATCCCATCTAAAATTTTGATCCTTTTTGAGCAAGTGTGTAAATGGTTGATACTTGTCTGGTAGCTATGAGATGAATCTTCTGACTGATTGCAGCTTCCCATGGAGAGAGTGAAGTTGTCTAAGTGTGTTAGGAGGAGCCATATCCATGATGGCCTTGACCTTTTTAGGGTCAATCTCAATACCATGCTCTGATACAATGAACCCCATGAGCTTTTCGGATGTGACGTCAAAGACACATTTCTTGGGGTTCAGCATGAGACAATATGAAGCCAGTCGATCAAACACTTCCTCGAGGTGAGATAAGTGAGGGCATTAAGAGAATTGACTAGAATATCATCCACATAATCCTCAAGAGTTTTGTGGATGGGGTCATGGAAGATGACTATCATGGCTTGCTGATAGGTTGTCCTGACATTTTTTAACCTGAATGGCATTATGTTGTAACAGAAGGTCCCCCAAGGGGTGGTAAATGGTGGTTTATGCTAATCTACTTCTGTTATATGAATTTGATTGTACTAGGAGAAACCATCCATGGGAGATAAGAGCTCATGGCTTGCAGTCAGAGTAACAATCATGTCTATATTTGGCAATGTGAAATCATCCTTTGGACAAGCCTTGTTAAGATCCTTGAAATCGGTACAAATCCTGATATCACCCAAAGGCTTTGTGATAGGAACCATGTTAGAGATCCAATTTGAATAGTCAATGGGGCAAATGATCTTTGCATCTAGTAGTTTTTCTAACTCCACTTTGACCAATAAAGAAGCTTTGGGATGCATCTTTCATGTTTTTGTTTGACTGGTTTAGCCCTTGGATCTATGGCCAAGTGGTGTACAGCTAACTTTGGGTCCAACCCTGACATGTCTTGGAAGGACCATGCAAAGCAATCGACATTTTCTCAAAGGACCTCAATGAGAAGTTCTATTTGTTCAGGTGGTAGAGATGCAACAATGTATGCAATCTTTGGTATCTTTGTTAGACTGAAATTGATCGGCCTAGTTTCCTCTATTAGGACTGATGATATTACAGGCCTGTGATCTTGTAGGGGAAAGATGAAATCTCCATCCTAAGGTGCCTCAAAAAAATTTTCACTATTGGATACGTCCTTTATTTTATTTTCATTTTTTGAGTGATTCAATGGTGCACTGGAAGAGTTTTCAATAGGGAATACTTTTTCTTTTCTTTTTTTCTTTTTGTTTTGTTTTCTTTGTTCATTTTTACAACTAGATATTTCTTCCTCCCCAATGTAACCCTTTGGTTCCAACTTGTAGACATAAGCTGACTGTGGAGGTTGTTTCTTGTGTGGTGTTTTAGCTCCCATGAATCTAAGAAATGAATGCTCCATGGAGAATTCATCGACATGGATAACACTTGGTTGGTTCCAATCAATGAGTGTAGGATGAGCGAGAGTTAAGTCTATGAGGTTAATGGAGAGTTCACAAAGCATAGAGGCTCCTAAGATAAGTTCATCAAGGAAAATAATTTCGTAGGCTTTTTTTTTGACTTCCTCAAGAATGTCTTCAACCTCAATGCGATTATTCTGGATGTTTATAAAGGCATGACCATATTTTGTGGTGCCCCCAGTTGCGAGGAGTTTGTAACCTAGGCCTTTTTTTTCCTTTATAGGCTTCTATAGGTTGTCTAATACCTGACTCTTCATGGCCTAGACCACCTCCTTAATAATCCCATTGCTCAGTAGCAAGGCAATGTGACTTTGGATATATCTTTTTGAAATAGTCATGGAGTTCTTCACTTTTTTGAGGTGGATCTTTGTATACCCATGTGCTAATATCAGGAGTTGTTTCCTCTCCATTGAGATCCTATTAGTAACAAATGTAGTGTTCCCAAGTTTTGTGAACTGGGGGGTTGTGTTTGACTTTGGCCCTTGGTAGATCGGGCACCCTCCAATATGTGGATCAAGCGATAAAGCATTGACAACAAAAGCATCTGAAAGATCGTATTCTCCACAACCTTGGCAGTTGATTTTAACTGTGGAAAGAGTGGAGTCTAAAATGGTGTTTGGATCGTCGCAAGTACTAGAGGAGCTAGCCATGGTGTTGTCGATCTTGATTCTACAACAATGGTTGGTGTAAGAAGCTTCTACTGCATTGCAATAAGAAAAGGGTTCAAGATTGAGGTAGATGGTTATCTTAGTGCCATTATGTAAAAGTTTGACATACTAATGATATGTGGATGGAACGACCTTCATGGCGTGAATCCATGGTCAACCGAGGAGAATATTGTATGGAAGGTTAAGATCAACTACATGACAAAATGTTTCTTGAGTGACCAGGCCAACTTTGAGAGGTAGCAAGATAGTTCTTTTAGTGGTTCATTCCAGATTGTCATATGCTTTGATAGTGATGAACTCATTTAGGATATCTCCCTCAGTGTATCCCGCTTGTTTGATGAATTTTAAAGTACACAGATTCAAGGTCGATCCATTATCTATCATGACCCTTTTGACAACAAAGTCAGAAAACATGACGGCTATGGGAAGTGGAAGTATGTGATCGGGCTCAAGAACTAAGATGTCTAAAGTTTTGAAAGATAATGCACATGATGCAGATAGATGGCCCACTAGGTTTGAAATTTGGTGGCATTAACGTCAATAGGGACGTGTGAATCATGAAGAGCATTGTAAGGATCTCTTGATAAAGTGGGCTTGTGCATAAAAGATCTAAAATGGAGATTTGAGCTAGCATATTTCCAAGGTGCTCCAATATGTTATACTATGGTCCTGATGGGGGTGGTCCTAATGGAGGTGGTCTTGATGATGTAGATAAAAATGGTCCAACTGTGTTGATTTGATCTCTTCTAGTGGTGACCACACAATGGGTATCTGGGCCTTTGATGTTTATCACATTTATAGAAGGTTTGATCTGAGATATGCATCTGATCAAATTTCCATAGTCCAAGTAGGCTGATGTATAGTTTTGAGAGTTGTCTTAGTTATCACCCTATTTGTTTTGAGCATTGTTTGGTTTGTTGGTGACATGATTGTTTGCAAGGGCTTTGCCTATGTTTTTGTTGTGTAGAGTAAAAGCATCTTGATAGATCTATAATCTTGCATTTGGTGAGGCTTGTGCCTCCACTGTGATCTCCTTTTGCTCAATAAGATCTTGGACATAGTCCTTAAGCTGCATGCATTTAAGGGTGGTATGCCCCTTAATGTGATGGAATTTGCAAAACTCATTTTCTTTATACTAGGATGCCCTCGACTAATTGTGTTCTAATGGTTGTATCTGTGGGTGCCAAATAAGGTTATCCTTGGCCAATTTCTCAAAAATAACAAGGGGTTCACCTAAAGGGGTGTATACTTGAGGTTGCTTTTGAACGTGTGGTCTTGGTCCACCTGAGAGTGTGATAGCATTGCTCTAATTTTGAGGATTGTGTACTTGAGTATTGTGTTGATTGTTTTGTACAGGCGGTTGTTGATAGATTGGTTGTTGTTCATAAAATGTGTTGGGTGTGTCAGATATTGACCCAACTACATGGACATGTCGAGTGTTTGTGGCTCCATTGGTAATTATGTTTTTATTTTTGTTCCATTACTGTGATTTGTCATTTTATTGACCTTGATCTTAGGTGGTTTCCTTGTAGATCTTAATGACACCATATTTAATAAGCCCTTGTTCAAGGCCCATACCCTTTTCCTTGATGTCTTTGTATGTTTGGAGACAATTCATGACCATGTGATATGCAAGACTAAGATGGGAATTGTTGATGAACATTTTAATGAGGTGACACTTTGGGATAGTGCAAGAAATCCATGTTGTGAGAGTTTTCCATCTTTGCAAGTAATCTGCAAGGCTTTCTTCCCCCCCTTTTTTTGTGAACTAAGTCAACTAAGGATAATTCAGTTTCAACTAGGTGAGCATACTGGGCTACAAAGGCCTCTAATAGTTGCCATGAGTGATCCGACAGAACCACTCAAGAGTAGGCCCTCCTAAGGTCTTAGGAAAGAGACACATGAGAAACATGTCATTGTAAGCCACTTCTTGGCAATGCATATAAAACTCTTTGATATATGTAACTGGGTCTCCTTTCCCCCTAAATTTATCCAACTTAGGAACCTCAAAATGTTTAGAAAATGGTGTCATTGTTATTGCTTTATCAAATGGATATGGGAAAACTATTTCAAATTTGAAAGTTTTGAAATTTGTCCCATCTTTGAGTGCCTTGAGAGCATTTTTCATCTCTTCTCATTCATAGTTGATTGGTGTTGATATTGTTGCCCCTAGTCTTGGTGTCCCTGGTGTAGGGTATGTCTCAGATTGTGCAGGTGAATATAGATAGTTTTTTTGGATGTAGTGTGGTGGATTAAGTGTGGATTGAATGGTGTTTTGAGCATAATTTATTGTTTGTTGGGGTGGTGGTTGGACGTATTGTTGCATCTGCTAAGAAAATTATTGTTGAGGTGGGTAGATATAGGATTGTTTCCCAGATAGATAATCCTATGCTGGTGCTTAGACATATAGTTGTTGGGGTGTTTGTTGTTGGAGAGGTTGTGGTGAGAATATTGAGCCTATATTTTGAGATGGTTTGTTTGGCTTAACATATGGTAGTTGCACTCTGACTTGAGAAGGAAATTGAGTGGTGATGGGTGCCAAATAATTGGTGGAGGGAATCATCCCTATTGTTGGCAGTTGTTTCTATGGGATTGTTTGGCTACTTCCTAAGGGTGACATAGAGAAGTAGTTAGTGATGGATGGTAAAGGATTGATTGGTGGTGGTATGGGTTGATATGCTTGGAAAGTTGGCATGAAAGAAGTACTAAATGGAAAGCTTGTAGTGATTCCTTGTGTTTGTCCAAAACCCCAAGGACCAAGTGGAAATGGAGTGGTGGTATTTGATATAGATGCAAATGGATTGGAAGAAATGAAAGGTGGATTGGTAGGCCCAATTGATGACATTCCCATATTGGATTGTGATTCTGATTGGATGTTTGATTGAGATGTGCTAGATGCACTACTAGTGGGATGTTTGAAGCAAAAGCAACACTTTGGGAAGTGGAAGATCTTGCGATATTGAATGGAATAGATGCAAATGGTGAAGCAGTGGCAAAAAAAGTGCTAGAGACGATAAGGTTATTGAGGTGTCATATGGACTAATGTTTGAGCAATGATGGGTTCATGGTTTGGAGGGATAGGAGCACCGAGTTGGGTTGACGGGATATTAGGGTCCATAGGTTCTAGTTGTTTTGTTTTATATCCCCTATGTGGGATGAAGAAAGGATCAGTTGGATTAGATAGACCAATGGGTGGTGGAAATCTACCAAATAAGGTGTGAGCAGGATTGGATATATCTAAAGGTGGTGGTCTCCCAAAACCAAAAACACCAACATTGTCCCTTAGGAAATTTTCCATAATGGTTTCTCTATTTCAGTCTATAATGTCGATAACGATAGTTGCATGCCCTGGTTGGTTCATAAACACATCTATATCTAGTGAAGGACTTGACTCTTATAGATTTTTTCGTGGTGGATCATGTGACTGAAGACACTGAAGGGCAAGGTTGTGCACTAGCCGAACTACTGCTAAGATTAGGATCCATGTCTTTCTTCTTCCTCTAGTTCTTAGTGAGACACATGGTAGGTAGCATGAAAGAATGATCTGTTCCTAAGGATGAAGTGCAAGATGCTTGGGACAATGAGTGCACATATATGTTTATGGATGTTATTACTAAATGCTCTTAAGGACAACGACTATGATGGAAGGGTGTTCTAAGATGCAAAAAGACACATGATAGACGAGCATGAGTGATTAGTGATATGAAATCTAGGAAGTCTAAAGCTTAGTGATATGGTGTTAAAGTAAAAGAGAGGATGTTTTCCCTATGTGTAAGCTCGAGATATGATAGTGATATCAATCCTAAGGTAGCCTAGTGACCCTTTGGAAGAAAAATGATGATCAAGTGTAGAGCCCAAACTTTTTCTCAAGGTGATGAGGGACACAAATGACAAAGACAAATTACCCTAAACAATGCTTAGTTTGAGGGATAACTGAGATAGTGTGATGGATGTAGGATGTAGGGTAGACAATTCTCTACAAAGTGACACCAAATTCTTAACTAGAATGGAGATTATGGAGGAAGTTTTGATCTATGTTTGGTTTGGGTGAATTTGGATACCTAAAGTATATGACCTAAAGATGATGAATTTATAAAATGCTTAAGGTAAAATGTGAATCTATATGAAGACTTAATTCTATGAGATGGTAAATGTAAAGTGTGTACGGAAGAAGAAGAACATAATCAAAGTGGGTATAGCTAGTGTACTCGATAAGGCTTGTGTTAACTCCACATTTTAGGGTTAAGTTCTAAATTTTCTGATCCCACTCAATTTGTAGAGCAACTTCAACACCCTCCTTCTCAATTTGATCAAACTTGGCAAGCCTTGAGTTAGGTGTATACCTTTTGTGTTCTGCTTCTATCTCTCGATAAATTGTTGTTTGTGGTAGCTTAACCTTTTTGAACTTGTTTTGGTGGATCTGACATGAGATATCTCTACTAGGTTTATCACAACTGCATGTTGAGGTAGTGACTATGCTAAGTATACCTTTTTACTTTAGGTTGGACAACATATATTATTTGGGTAACAAATAGGTCTAAGAAATGGTGTTTTATCAAAACGACAAAGTGGCTTGAGTTTAGCTATAAGGAATAAAGTAGGATAAACTAGGCCTAAGATTGTTGTCAATGGATTTGCTAACAATCTTTTTGAGATCGTAAGGATAAATTTGGTTTGAAGATGGATGTTTTTGAGTGTACACAAAGGGATTTTTGACCAAAGGATGGTGTAACAATGTTTCCTGTGAAATGGGTTAAGTAAAAACTAACTAGGCTAAAGTTGTTGCAAATAGACTTACTAACAACTATTTTGAAACAACAAGAATCATTTATTTTTAAAAAAGGTAAAGTAAAACCAACTAGAATAAAGTTGTTGCGAATAGACTTGCTAACAACTACTTTGAAACAACAAGGATAAGACTCTTTTGGATACAACATATTGTGAGTAAACAGTCTCTCAAAGGGCAAAGCAACTTTGAGAGAGACAAACAAATGACCTCTTTAACAAAAGGATTTGATAGTAACCATAAGAATGTGTATGTTCAACAAATGTTTTACATGGGTCTGTTGCACAATAAGACAATTCAAACACACTTTTTTATCCCTAAGGTCATTTTGGTTTCAATGTATTACTCATTAGGCTTGTTAGGAGGTGCCCATTTGATATTTTTTGGATCTAGTGCGATATCTCCCTCTAATTGAAGAAGTGAGTTGATACAAGAGTCGATTGAAAAACTTACACGTCAGAGATCCTTCAAGGTATGAAAAATAGAAGCCCCCCTTCTAAGGGGACAATGACTCTTGGAAATGAAACCCCAGTAGCCTTATGCCTCTACCAAGGAAAACACATATGTTAGGTAACTTCAAAGAAGCCTTATTTTCTCTTGCACCATGAGTAATACACCAAGGATAAAAGGTTAGCTACTAAATTGTCTCGTAATTAGGTCTATGGAATCAACCACTTGGTTGTTATGTATGTGATCCACTCAAAAATCTATTTTGGATATGTTGCAATCGTGGGAAATTTTTCCCACCTCAGGCTATCCCCAGAAACACACCACCCGAACTTGCCTAATGGAGCGAGAAGGTTTACTCGTCCCCTCATTTATATATCGGTAAGATTATTTACCAGTTTGAGCTTCTCACCAAAGGGGGTGTGCTTCCTAGAGGTGGATGAACTCGCTAGAAGCACTTCTAGGTTGTTGCGAATGATCTTGCTAACAAATTTCGGTACATGGATCATGTATTTAATGGTCCTAATTTGCAAAAATAGAGAAGAAAAAGATGTGCTAAAAGACACAATCTCAAGACACAAAAGGCACTTGATTCATTCTAGTTTAGAAGCTTTAGTGTATCCTATTAATTACTTTGAAAATACGTGTGATTAACATAAAAGGTTCATTTCCAACTTATAATGATGGTCAACATAAGAAATCATGTCAACAAAAGGAAATCAAGCAAGTGAAAACATTGAAAAAGATGGGAATAAGAGAAAATTAGCTTTAATGCATTTGAGATTGAGTTTTGTTCGTTTTAAGCCCAAAAGTTGAAGTGTTCACACATAATGTTCATTTGCACTTAAATGTATATTGCATTTGTTCATTTTTAGTACTCGACATTCAAGATTTGGTTTTTTGATTACCTAGGCATTCATTCCAATAGAAAACATGTTTAACCATTCATTCCATTAAAAATATAAAAAATTTCATCCTCAAGCATTCAAGAGTTGATTTTTAACCACTATACTAAGTAAACTTGCAAAACAAAATTGTTAAAATTTCAGCAAGGTACCTACGAGCTACCCCCTGTAAAACAAATATCAAAATACTAAATTGGTTAAATAAACCAGTGAACTTGCGGGAATCAACTTGCAATCACATGATGCAGGATTACAATCAAACAGCATGAGATTGTGGTTCACAAACTGGTGGAAAAAAAAGAAGGAAAAATAGGCTACAGGAAAAATACTTACAGAGTGATCTCGCGATAGAATGATCCTGCGGGTTTATGGAAGGCATTCCCGTTGACAGCTGTATCCTCAAGTTTGAAGGTGAAAATTAAAACTTGATTTTTGGGCTTGATTGTTTTGGTCAAGCATTCTTGTAGGTTTTTCCAATGATCCTGCTAGTAAAAACGAGTGTTCTTGCATGAGGATTGGTTAGCAAAAATGATGGGGAGGATTTTGACTGCCATGTGGTAGTATGAGTTCATTTTGAATGTGTTTCCTCCTTCATAGGTTCACAATCCCGCAGGTTTGTCGCTCGTGAACTAGCAGCCGTAGGTTCGTAAAGATTTAGTGTTATGAGGTGTGTTTAGCAAAAAATTGGTCAGGTGGTTGGAAGCACAGTGCTTGGACTGAGAGTGATATACCTGCAAACAAAGTTAAAACCCTAACATGCACAACAAAAAGAACACCACATTAGTTTGGTTTGATTAGTAAATATAAGCATAAAAAATGATAAAAATGACCTGAATGTCAAGTCCCACTAGGCGTGCCAAAATGTATCACCTATTTTAGTAATTGCAAATATAATACTAAGATTAACAAAGCACTCACAATACCAAATAAACTAACACTTACGAGAGGAAAAAGGAACACTACAGATGAAAGCCGACTGAGAATGGTAAGCTCCTTGAGTGTAACCTTGATGACTTTGATGTGTTTGGATGTGGATGGATGTATGCTTAAGCATGCTTTAAGCTTCAAGTGGTGAGTTTTGGGATTCAAGCATGGAAATGGATGAATGATTCAACGATGGAGTTGTGTATGGATTTTGACAAGGTGATGATGTAAAATGGTTGTGTTGTATTGGTTAATGGGGGATTATAAGTTTGCATGAAAGTTGATATGAATTGTGAAGGAAGAGGGTTTCATTTATAGGCTAGGGGGTGGTGAGATGGAGGGTCAGGTTGCAAGGATGGAAGAATGGTGAGGGAGGGCTAAGATACAAGGAAGGGGGAGCACATGGATTGTGCTTCTTCAAAGCCCTAGCCTTATATCAAGTGTCACAAGGGGATTAAGTGGTCAAACTGGAGGGTCAAAGGTAATTATGAGGGAGAAAGAGTGTGAAAGAAGGATGTAAGAGGCATTTATGGGTAAGAGCCATTAATGCTCTTAGATAGGAATGGAAGAGGATAGGGGAGACTATTGACTTTGACTTGGGTTAGAAAGTTTTAACCCTTGCTTAAAGTTGTGCACATGTTTAGGAGGGGGATTAGTGTCATTCAACTTAGAAGGGGGGTTAGGAGGTAAGTTGCTTAGCTTTGATGGAAAGGGTGGGTTAATTGGCTAAGTGTGTTTAGTACGAGTGAATGGGTTGGATTAAGGTAATGACAGGGTTTAGAGATGGTTTAGGCTTGGGATGATTTATTACATGGTTTATTTGATAAAAGGGGGATACAAGATTAAATTAAATAGATTTATTTATTTAATTAATTTAATAGAGGAATGGGAGTTAATTGATAAATTGATTTTGGGTTATCATTTGATTTTATCAATTAGATTATAGTTAATTAAATAAATGAACTAGGGGATGCCGATTAATTAATTAAATAATAAATATTTAATCAATAATGTCCTAGGAGATGACTAAATAGGATTACCTAGTGATGTAATCAGATTTAGGTGTCTACACCACGTACATGTTGAAGCGTTGAATTTCACAATTGGAGCAACACTGACACAAACAGGTGATCATGGATTAGACCACTCAATGTACTTTACAAGTAGACTTATTAGAAGTAGAAAAGAACTACAACACGACTGAGAGGTAAGCTCTCAGAATGGTATATGTTGTGCAGAAGTTTAGACACTACCTACTAGGAACCCCGTTCATGTTTTATGTAGACCATTAGACTTTGCTATATTTGGTGAATAAACCAATCATTCAAGGAAAAATAACTAGATGGTTACTTCTTTTGTAGGAATTCACATTTAAGATTGTAGTATAGCTCGGGAAAATCCATGTGAGCACAAACCACCATCTCCAGAATCAAATATTGGGGAACCACTTAAGGGAGTCAATGATGACTTTCTAGATGCATAGTTGTTTCAAATCGTCATATTACCATTGTAGTACGAATGTATTGGAGAGTATCTTTCAACAGGTCAGTTCCCTAGGGAAATGCAACCAAATGAATGATGGAAACTCATTTTGAGAAGCCAAACGTTCCAATTGATCAACAGACTCCTATACAAGATGGGACCTAAGAAAATCCTTTGGCGATGTGTTCTTGAGAGGAAATACCGATAGTATTAAAAGAAGCACATGAAGGGCCCACATGCAAACATATGAGGCCGAACACAACTGCACACAAGATACTTCTTGCAAGATTATGGTGGCCTACCATGCACAACGCTAAGGAGTGGGTCATTGGATGCAACACATGTCAAAGAGCAGGAAAACCATTGAGAAGGGATTTTATGCCCCTAAACCCCTCACATGTGCAGGAACTATTCGAACGGTGGGGAGTGGACTTTGTTGGACCCCTAAAGGTAAGAGAAGTACATAGATGTTCATACATTGTCATAGCAAAAAACTAACTCACAAAGTGGGTAGACGCACATGCTCTACCAGACAACTCTGCACTGAGCATGGCAAGATTTATCTACTAGCAAATAATTACAAGGTACGATATTCCACTTCAGCTGACAAGCAAATGAGGAGGACATTTTGTTAATCATATCATCAGACTACTCACAACGAAATTTAAAATCTACCACTCCCTGTCAAGCCCATACTACCCGAGACTGAATGGGCAAGCAGAATCAACAAACAAAATCTTTGTTTCAGTGATTTACAAATCTTGTGGTGTTGAAGGCGAAGATTGGGAAGAGAAGTTGTCATCAACATTATGGGCTTATCGTACTTCCTACAAAGTCACTACTGGACACACTCCATTTTAGTTAATGTATGGTTAGGAAGCAGTAGTACCAACAGAGTTCATGGTACCTACTTTAAGAATAGCCATCGAAAATAAGTTGGGAGACATGTAGAGTCTCAGAGAGATGTTATATAACCCAAATAAGCTTGACAAATAGAGACTACAAGCACAATGGGCCACTGAGGTTTCACAATGTAGGTGCAAGTTTTCGCACGACAAGCACTTGAAACTGAAAAAATTCTAACCGGGCCAATTAGTATTGAAATATAACAGATGTAATGAGATCAAATTGGGTAAATTCAAAGTGAAGTGGGTCAGGCCATACAAGATCCACAAAGTTGGCAATAACGAAGCGATCAAGCTATGGACGAGAAGGAAGTGGCCGACCCAATAAATTGTTTGAAGTTAAAAATCTACCATGAGAGGAGTGAAGCTTGAGGAGTGTAATGAACTTGGATTAATATGTTCTCTTTTATCAAGAAATATTATGTATTAAAAGTGATATATTCAATATACTTATATGATGGCATTACTTTGAATTGTTTTAACCAAATAGCATATAAGTTGTCATAAATGTTATTAATATTAAAGTCCCACGTAAACATTCACAATTAAAATTATATTATTATTATTAACATTTCCAAGATATATTAAAATACCATCAACTTCCAAATATATTCATTTTTGCTATTCTAAAATCAATGCTCAATAAACCTAATTTGATTATCACAAACATTCGTTTAAAGAAAACCCCTAATCTACTAATTACTATCATTTTAATACTTACATATGATTATAAAGTAGTCACTACATAGATATAATAACTAAGTAAACATAATATAAGCATTTCATTATGCACATAAGAAAGTTAAAACTATAAGTCACGACTTTTCATTCATGATTACCGAATGATATATATATACCCTTATTAGGGTTAGGGAGGAAAAAAAGAAGTAAGTGGTAGAAAATAATATATCAATCCAGCCAAAAAGAAGAGGTGGCATACAACTAAGAAATTTAAGGAAAGAGAAGTGATAATCTACTGCTGCTCAGCTCTCGAATTATCTCTCACGACAACTGATCACGCAATGTGTCAAACAAAATTTGCGTTGTCCGTGGATTGATAGCCTATAAGCACTTCTTACTAGGTACGATGCCGAAATCAATCATAATAACACATTACAAGTTGCAAATACATATCACTAAATGCCATCAGGTACCTCTAATAGTGTCACGTTATTATGCGTTGATATAGTGAAGTTAAATAGAAAGCAAGCGTTGTTAATTTCTTGCATAAGATATCAACATTGAAGTACATATGGAATTCGATTGATAATGATCATTCCGTTATGATATACATATAATTCTTAAGTTGGTTCTATTCTATTCATTCATAGATTATATTTAAATTGATTATCGAAGTTATTATACATAGGTATATTTGATTATATTTAAATACGTTTTAATGGTAATTCTTGAGATTTGTTTTATTTGTAACGATATCTCAATATTGTTGTACACATTATTACAATTTGAAATATTTAACATTGTGTGTGTGTGTGTCTATATATTTATACATAGGTATATATGTATTCTGATGTGGGAAGAAAGGCCGTATCCAAAGAATGGAAGAGGATGATGAGGAAGAAAGGGTGGGCAAAAAGGCAAAATGTGATAAAGACAATGAAGAAGAAGCAGAGGGGGAAGAATACAGAGTAATAGCCACTATGACTCAACCCTCCAAAAATAGGGTCTTAAGAATTCGATGCACCCTTAATGGACAGGAAGTCATTGCACTGGTGGATAGTGGAGCATCACATAACTACATTAATGAAAGACTGGTTAATAGAATGAAATTAAAAACTGAGAAGTTCAAAGGCTTTACTGTTGTTCAAGCCACAGGATCATTGGTACGTTGCACAAAAGTGATTCCACAATAAGAAATCACTTTAGGAAGAAAGCACACCATCAGAGAAGACCTACATGTGGTTCCACTAGACTTAGATATAATTTTGGGCAGTCCATGGATATTTTCTCTAGGATGTTTTAGGTTCGACCTTCCAAACCTAAAAATCCAGTTTGAGCATAATGGGGAAGAAATAACATTGGAAGGAATACCTGATGATTCCGCGAAATTGGTTTCATGCAAAAGAATAGAAAGAATACTACGACATGATCAAGGAGAATGGATTGCACAATGCTTAATATTAAATAAATCAACTCCATAGGAATGCATCATCCATATTGACATTGAGCCTATCATTAAGAAACATCAAAGTGTTTGAAGAGATTCCCCCAGGATTACCCCCCAAAAGAGGATTTGAACATATTATAGAATTGGAAAAGGATGCTAAACTAGTGATCACCACCCCTTACCGACATCCTCAAAAGTATAAGGATGAAATTGAAAAGGCCATTAAAGAACTCTTAGCAATGGGACACATACAACCTAGCTCTAGTCCCTTTGCATCACCAGTAGTACTTGTGAAAAAGAAAGATGGGACAATGAGGATGTGTATAGATTATCGAGCCCTATATACGAAGACTATAAAAAATTGCTACCCCATTCCTAGGGTGGATGAACTCATAGATGAACTTCATGTAGCAGTATATTTTTCTAAAATTGATTTACGTTCAGGATACCATCCAATTAGAATGAGGAAGGAGGATGTTCCCAAGACGACATTTAGATGTCATTACGGGCATTTTGAGTTTCTAGTTCTACCCTTTGGCCTAAGTAATGCTCCAACCACCTTCCAATCATGTATGAATCATATATTCTGAAAACAACTCAAGAAATTCCTTATTTTCTTTGATGATATTCTTATCTATAGAAAATCATGGGCAGAACATCTCCAACACATTGACAAAGTCCTGAGTATATTGGAATCTGAATCCTTATTTGCAAAAGCATCAAAGTGTGAATTTGGATTAGAAGAAATTCTATATCTCGATCATAAGATCAATGCCAAAGGTGTAAGCGTGGATGAGGAAAAGATTAAAGCAATAAGGGAATGGCCAAAACCCAAAACTCTAACTCAACTCAGAGGATTCTTGGGCCTATGCAGCTACTATAGACGGTTTGTGAAGAATTTTTCAAAATTAGCATTTCCTTTGACAGACTTGACAAATAAAGGAAATTTCAGATGGAATGAAGCGGCACAAGAAGATTTTGAAGAATTAAAAGAAAGAATGAGTTCGTGCCCAGTCTTAGATGTCCCAGATTTTACACAACCTTGTCAATTATAATGTGATGCTTCTGGTGAAGGAATTGGGGCTGTGCTTATGCAAAACAAACACCCCATTGCTTTCAAAAGTCGAAAACTTTATAAGACAGAAAGACACTACTCAATTTATGATAAGGAAATGTTAGCTATCATGCATGCATTGGCAAAATTCAGGCAATACCTAGCGTGTGGAAGGTTCAATATTAAAATAGACCACAATAGCCTAAGATTCTTCATGAGTCAAAAAGATCTTAATGATCGCCAACAGAAATGGATAAGTAAAATCCAAGCTTATAACTTTGATATTGAGTATGTCAAAGGAACCCATAACATGGTAGCTGATGCTTTATCCAGGCAAGGACAATTGAATACTATTACTAGTAACTCAGATAATTGGAAAAATGAAATTGTTGCAAAATATGATAAAGATCCAAGAATCAATGAGATCATGGAAGCAAACATAACCAATGATGAAATCAAAATTGTGGAGGAGCTCATACTATACAGAGGAAGAATATTGCTAGCAACAAATTCCAAAGTTAAAAGAAAGATTATGACGGAGTATCATGACAACCCTCTATCTAGTCATACTAGATTTTACAAAACTTACAGAAAGATAAGAGAAAGATACTCTTGGAAATGTCTGAAGAAGGACATCATTAAGCATGTCCAGGAATGTATAACATGTCAGAAAAATAAATTTGAACAGAATTACCCGGCTGGTTTATTACAACCATTACCTATTCCAAATAAAAAATGGAAGAGCATTTCTATGGATTTCATTATAGGCTTACCTAAGGTGCAAGAAAAAGACTCCATCTTGGTAGTGGTGGATAGGCTAACAAAATATGCACATTTATTTCCCATGTCCATACATTATAAAGCACCACAGATAGCAGAATTATTCTTTAAAGAGATTTTCAGGCTTCACGGATTGCCAAGGAATATCATAAGTGATAGGGATAGCAAATTCCTCAACCTATTCTGGAAAGAACTCTTTAGGTTAGCAGGAACTGAATTAACCCCCATCACTAGTTATCATCCCCAAACAGATGGACAAACCGAATTTGTCAATAAGTGGATAGAAGGTTACCTCAGAAGTTATGTGACAGGACAACAAAATACATGGGTCAAATGGTTGTACTTGGGAGAATATTGTTATAATAATACCCATCACATGTCAATAGGGATGAGTCCATTTAAGGCATTATATGGATATGAAGCCACTACATTTGGGGATTTAATCATCTAAGAAAGCAGGATACCAGGAGCCAAGGACTTCATTCAACAAAGCACCAATATTATGGAAGTTCTCAAAGATAATCTTCGCCTTGCTCAAAACCAGCAAAAGATTTATGCTGATTAGAGACGAGTAGAAAGGTCATTCCAAGTTGGAGATCTAGTATTCCTAAGATTGCAACCCTACAAACAAACCTTACTCAAGATCGGTGGAGCAGAGAAATTAAAAACCCGTTTCTATGGGCCATACCAAATCCTAAGACGGATAGGAGAAGTGGCATATGAGATAGAGCTACCTGAAAATAGTAAAATCCACAACATATTCCATGTATCCAGGCTGAAAAGGGTCCTCGGAAAGAACCCCTTGTGGATCTACCACCACTAGACAATGAAGGAAAGCTCGTTCTCGAACCTGAGACTATTCTTGAAAGGCGGGATAGAAGATTAAGGAATAGAACTATTCCAAAATATTTAGTAAAATGGAAAAATCTTCCCAAGGAAGATGCTACCTGGGTTGGAGAGGAAGTCCTTTCTCATTCAACATTGCTTGGGGACAAGCAAAATCAGGAAGGGGGGACTGTAATGAACCTGGATTAATATGTTCTCTTTTATCAAGAAATATTATGTATTAAAAGTGATATATTCAATATCCTTATATGATGGCATTACTTTATATTATTTTAATCAAATAGCATATAAGTTGTCATAAATGTTATTAATATTAAAGTCCCACGTAAACATTCACAATTAAAATTATATTATTATTATTAACATTTCCAAGATATATTAATACCATCAACTTCCAAATATATTCATTTTTGCTATTCTAAAATCAATGCTCAATAAACCTAATTTGATTATCACAAAAATTCATTTAAAGAAAAACCCTAATCTACTAATTACTATCATTTTAATACTTACATATGATTATAAAGTAGTCACTACATAGATATAATAACTAAATAAACATAATATAAGCATTGAATTATGCACATAAGAAAGTTAAAACTATAAGTCACGACTTTTCATTCATGATTACCGAATGATATATATATATATATATATATACCCTTATTAGGGTTAGGGAGGAAAAAAAGAAGTAAGTGGTAGAAAACAATATATCAATCCAGCAAAAAAGAAAGAGGTGGAATACAGCTAAGCAATTTAAGGAAAGAGAAGTGATAATCTACTGTTGCTCAGCTCTTGAATTATCTCTCACAACAACTGATCACGCAACATGTCAAACAAAGTCTGCGCTGTCCATGGATTGACAGCCTGCAAGCACTTCTTACTAGGTACGATGCCGAAACCGATCATAATAACACATTACAAGTTGCAAATACATATCACTGAACGCTGTCAGGTACCTCTAACAACATCACGTTATTATGCATTGATATAATGAAGTTAAATAGAAAGCAAGTGTTGTTAATTTCTTGCATAAGATATCAACATTGAAGTACATATGGAATTCGATTGATAATGATCATTCCGTTATGATATACATATAATTCTTAAGTTGGTTCTATTCAATTCATTCATAGATTATATTTTAATTGATTATTGAAGTTCATAAAAGGAATTCACATGGGTAAGGAATATACATTCATTTGATTTTATATATATATATATATATATATATATATATATATATATATATATATATATATATATAGACACACACACAATATGTTAAATATTTCAAATTGTAATAATGTGTACAACAATATTGAGATATTGTTACAAATAAAACAAATCTCAAAAATTACCATTAAAACGTATTTTCAACTATAGTCTAGGAAGCTTGCTCTCACCTGAGCCATGGTATCTTCATATAGGGAGTGGGTGGAAGAAGAGGCAGCGTAAATTCGAGCACCTGACGGTATCCTCCAGAGAGCCGCTTGTAGCTTGTTTCACGCGCCCTTTGCACCGTCAATCTACCGTCTCCAAATAGTCATGACCAAGAGAGTAGTTCGCTTGGTGCTATAAAGTGAAACTTTATAAATCAATTAAACTAATTAAAACTATAATGCTCAATTCCTCAATTTGAATAATAATAAGGATCCAAGGCATGTTTAACTTGAATGACTTCCTAAACTTATACTGAATTTTGAATATCAGGTTGAAGAATTAAAAAGGGGTCATTACAAGGAGATAATGAGACCCAGACGAACAATTTAGATGGAATATGAGAATTTAATAATAAATAAGTATATAAATAATAATAATAAATATATAAAATAATAATAATTTAATTATTGCAGTTGAGGGATTTATTCAATGCTTCAACCAAGATTATGTAATGAATTGATTTGTTCGAAAGGAGGTCGTACGACATTTGCAAACATAAGTTGAATTAGAGTGAAGAGCATTGTATGACCATAGAGGGAGTAGGAGAGTGTCATACAACTATACAGTTGAAGAAGGACATCCAAACAAAGATATCGTACGAACCTAGCATAGCACGAGCTTGCCAGTAGCAAAAACATTGATTGTACTTACTATTAGAAGCAAAACCACTTCATTAGCTTATATCGTATGGTTTTGGGAGAACAAAGTGTTGCCAAAACAAAGCACCGTACGACCTCTAGAAACACATACCATACAACCATAATGACAATGTGTGAACAAGACTTCTAGCCACCATACAACACGACTGGCATTATAGGGAAAAATGAATAGATAGAGATGAGGAGATGAGCTACGACCAAAACTAGAGGGCGTCAAAAGGTAACACCACATGGGCAAAGGAATTAAGTTATTGTAAGGATAGAGGTACTTGAGAGGTGCAAAGACAACGTAGATTACGACCATTTATAACCGTGTATATCGTACATATCATAGGGATTGGGCAAGAAGAAATCCGAAGCTGCTACATGCCATTAAAAATACATAGTGCGGACTTGATGAAAATGAAGTAAGGAGTATAGAAGGCACACGAAAGAGTGTGGACCTAACTATTTCTTGCACACAAAAAGACAAGCGAGAAGACATTTATGGAGTCAGCCAAGAAGAAAGCCTAGAAGAAAAAGTTGGAAGAAGATTCGACTACCAATAAGAGGATGAATCGAAATGTGAAGCATTGTCTCCAGGCATTTGAGCTACAAGAGGCATAGGCACGAGAAAAAAGAAGGGCAAATAGCCAACACAGGCAACGTCTACAATAGTGCAACTCACACCACAAAACATCTCTTCTAAAGAGCTTAATGGAGTCGAGTGCAATAGATGGTGGTAGGATACTCTTGAGGACCATCTAGTGAAGAATAACATCATAAAGGCGTGAATAAAATGGGCAATCCGAATGTCAGTTTTTGCATTCATGATTATGAGGTCTTTTTGCGCACGTGGCAGACACCTATGACTGATTCTCCAAAACCAGTTCGTTTTCCTACCTAGGGCGAGACTTAATCTCCTTTAGAGCACCAAACTTCATTAGGGTATTTAGCATACTCGAGCATGCACCGAGAGGCATGAAAATTGATAGCAAATCAAAAAAATTAAGTCGACAGGTGAAGGCATGCCTAATAGAGCTTGTGTGCAGTGAACTGTCTCAAGTAGAAAAAGAAGTATTGATGGACATTTCTAAAGGCAAAGGACTGAAAAAGTCTAATATTCAGGAAGGACGATGGTGCTGCCTCATGGACTTAGTTAAGAGTAAGCTCATGGGATCGAGTCACGTGTCTAATATCTCCTTCTCGCAAGTCGCAATGATGAATGGGATCATGATCGGAAGGGTGTATGACTGGGCTGCATCACTGGCAGAACACATATGAGTTCATGATGCTACAACACAGGACATTCTATATGCCCCATTACCCTATTGGATTATTCCTTGATGCGACAACATAGATGATCCCCCTTGACAGGCTAGAGGTCAAGCCTAGCTCACTCGCTCCAAGCAAGCCACCCATCATGTAGTGGAAACATCTAGACACACCAGGTGAACAGAAGGGCACAGTCGGGTAGAAGTGACCCGAGTAGGAGTTGATCGCAAGTTTGGAACATGGGATTACAGATAGTGGCCGACATTAAACATCATCTAACGATAGTAGAACAGATGAAGAGGAAGAAGATATGGAGGATGACGAAGAGATTGAAGTCATTACCATGACACCACTGCTATACCCATGACGTGCCCTCATAGCGACATCTCATTTGGCCCCTGTAGGTACACATATTCCAGATTTTGGACAGTTCAGACAACTCGTAGTTATGACTCCTGTTATAGTAGCAGCTCCACTAGTATCAACAAGTATCCCAACCATTCCAAAGGCAGTACTACATTGCTGACAAAATCTCCCCCATCCCCACCTACAACCATACTAGAGGTGGAATTACTAGCAAAGGAGGTACTTGAGGGTTTGAGGGCACCTCAGGTTTGATTGGAGGTTGTTGGTTCAAATGCTGTGTTCACTAAAGATACTGTGTTATTGACTACCAACAAGGGTATGAGAACAACGCAATACTTGAGTGCGCAAGACTTGAGTGAGCAGGTACTTGAGTAAGAGGTTTAGCATTAGACCAATAGCGTCGACATCTAGTATTCTCTCGGCTATGAGAGAAGTATCCCAGGAGATGGATCCAATAGCCCCAGAGGAGGAAAGTCACCCTGCTGGTGCAGTTGAAGTTGAGCTACCACCTCCACCTCTGATGTGCAGTACTACTGAGAGGATGTTAGAGGCAGTAGAGATAACGATGTGCACACAGGAGCAACCCACATTAGACCCATTCGCAGCCATAGGCAAAATGTAGAGGCATACTTGGTTGACATGGTGACTTGAGGTCATCAAGTAGTGATTTTCGTACAGACACGCGCGTTGGAGACTGTGGTGCTAGAGTTGGAGCAAGTTCTATCTTTCATGTGAGTTGCTTTCTCAGCTACCTTTGTTGTATGCTTAGAGGTATGAGGGCAGCCTAGCATAGACTCTAGAGACGTGGCAAGAGTGGACAACTATAAAACCCGTGGTAGAGAGCTAAGTGGAGAACTTGATACGAGAGATAGTACAGGTATATCAGGATGCATACTATGCTCTATGAAAGAGTCAGATAGATCGGGTAGTAGTAGAGAGTGCTCGGAAGGAGGAAACTACCAGATTAGTGACAGTAGAAGCTAGTTTGGCTACAAAACAATCAACTTGGCAGGTAGAGTGGGCAACACTTATTGTCGAGAGGGAATCAAAGAAGGCAACATTTGTATCTCAATTGGAGGAAGCAAACCAAGCCAACAGTCGACTAAAAATGGAGTCAGATGCAAAAGAGGTGGAGCTCCGGAACATAGTTGAGATGAAGAGAGCCTCAGACATTCAGGTGCAAGCTAAGGTGGATCTGAACACCCGAACCCAACAAGTGCATGAGTTACGGGCATTGTTGAACGCGTTACGGGCACAGTCAAAGGCTACTACACTTGCACCACTAGGGACACACCCTTCTTCTTAGTCTTATTTTGACGTATTTAGTTGTCTCTATTTTGTTGTCCGAAGATGACTTTTCTTTTGGAGGGAATGATGCTGTCGACAAAAGTGTAAAAACAGTCGACGAGATTAGTTATTGTTTGAAAGATTGCATGACGATTGAGTCACCCCTTTAGGACATATATGCATATCGTCCAAATTGAACTATGAATCGTCATTATACTCGTGATTGTATACTATTTTATTCTATGTCATATTCTACTCTCTTAATGCAATAACTGTTCATTTATCCTATATGGTAAAGAGCATCTAGCTTGTAAAGATTGAAACATGTGCACTGTAAGCTCTATAAATACAAGCAAAGATAAGGAATTTATGTGTGTGTGTGTGTGAGAGAGAGAGAGAGAGAGAGAGAGAGAGAGGAATTCATGTAATAGTAGTGGTAAAAGTGGGTTGTGAATACAATCATTCAACTTTGCTTTCTGCACTTGTGGATGCCTAGAATTAGATATTTAATTACTTGAGGTAGAAGAGTGACCATTGGCTTCTTCAAGTGGAAGCATGGAAGACACAACAAGAATCTCTTGGTTTTCATCATTTATTGCATTTAATGAAACATATATCTTGCAAGAATGTGTATCCAAGTAGAAGGGAAAGTATTAAATGCAAAAATGGCGTCTTCTCAAATTTCATGGAGGCATCCAAGAGTTATGGTCATGAGGAATGAATAGGCTTATTTGGAATCTTGATCAATGGTTTCTGAGTTCTTGTCATTCTATAAATTCAGCCTTCTAGGTGTAGAAATATATAGAAACACTTAAATGTAGATTTCTTTGCAAAAAAAAAGGACATATGAGAGGCATAAGGAGAATGTTCACGTGTACATAGGTGATACTATGGTGGAGGCAAATAGGAGAGTGAAAGTGATTATGTTGTAACAACATTTTTTATTGGTCCTCCCTATTTGATGGAGTTTTTTTCTTTTCCAGCAACGTTTTCTCAACATAAATATTGTGTTATGTATTGATCTTATGTTTTTTATTTATGCCTTATTGCTGCCATCTTATACTGATGTTAATCATTTGTATTGTTATAAGTTCATATATAATGGGTCGATTAAGCATGATAAACAGCCTAATTTTTTGCATCATAAAGGAGGATCTAGTCTTGGTTTTCCTCATTGAAGCAACATAATTTTCATATTTGAATATAAGTTTCAGATTTTCATGTCGTAGTATTCAAGCATTGTATCTCATCCTTTGATTAGTTTATTGAATAGAGATTGATCCCTCACAGAGTTTGGTATTGAACCTGTTAATTTTTCAACAGTTAGTACAATCAGCATTTGAGGGGAGATGTTATCAAAAGAAGAAGAAAAATAGATTGTCTATATTTGAAAACTAAGATACTCATAATAGGTATGATGATAATATCATAATAGAGAATGTCAAAATTAAGTCTAATTGTGAAAAACTTTGAGAATTTGTGAGCAATACCATGATATATCAACTGTGGTAGGCCAGTTCAATGTTTTTTTCAGGTCTCCAAATTCAGGTTTGAATTTGTTAGCAATTATATGACACATCAACCATGTTAGGCCAGCTCATCGGCTGTTTCACATCTCCAAATTCAGGCCGTCTTCTAATAGTTTAAATTTGAGATAATCAAGGTGGTGCTATAACTATCATATATAGATGTTCCAGTCTATGGTCAAAATACCGAAGGAGGGCATTAAGCTGTAATAGTTAAGGTGATGATTATCAACATCTCTGTTCTTAGTCATGTTTCTTAAAAAGCAGGAAGCAGCTCTCACAGTCTTTCCTTATGCTCACATGCTGACTGCAGAAATGACCGAATTGGCCATGTACTATTTTGGCTAGGTTGGTTTGGTTTTAAAGCTAAAAGTCCTTCCAATTCAGTCACAAAAAATCTTTAATGAAGAACTGGCTGGATTTGAATACTAGCTGTGACCCCTCTGACCTGAATCCCCTTCCAATTATTTTGTATAATCAAAGGTTAATTTTATCGTCGCAATCAACAGATTCTAGATTGTTTGCATGGGACAAGAAGCCAGATCTTAGTGTGGATTTTAGGTTGAAAAAAAATTTGTTTATTCCCTCAATATTTGTGCCATGTCCAAGCTTTCCTTATTCGATTTGGAATGGCTTGCAATTAGAGTGTACTATGTATGTCCTGCAATATATTTCAGTAGTATGTTTTCCTATGCTTTTAGCTGATGATTACCTTTTCTCTTCAATTTTGTGGATGTAAGAAGAACAAATTTTCAATTCCAATTCCTATAATTTTAGCTGATGACTACCAATTCCAATTCGTAAAAAGATTAAGCAATCTACTCTCTGGTCCCCAGGCTTAACCTACTCCAAAAGAGCATATCGATAAATTATAACCTGTCCATTGCTTTGTGTTGAATGCCTGGTATTTGAATTATATAAAGCTAAGATTTACAGGGGGCAGAAAATCTTAAATTTCAATGATAGGATTCTCAAAAAATAAAGTGCTTTAATTCAACAGAAGAATGCATACAACAAGAAAGAAACTTAATAATGAACATTAGAATGTCCTCCCATCAACATGCAGACTTATCAATTATATACTTGCTCAAGTTGAAATAGACGAATACCAGAAATTGTTTCAATGAAGCTTCTTTCCTATATACAATATCTCCAAGGGAATGAAGATGTACTTGCAATTTCAACTTTTCTTTTTTAATGCTAAATTTACAAATGATCCCAATACTTTAGGCTTGTAGTTGTGGGCATGCTTATATCGGTGTATCATACATTAACCACCATATCTAAAATAGATTAATTGTGTTAAGTCTGCATGCCTTTAAATGGTACTTACAAAAGCCCCTGTATCTTCAATTGGTATTCATCAACAGCAAATGTTGGGAGTTTTATGGTCGCTTCTGATCTCAAGAGGCCAGTAACTGAAAAAGTAGTTTTACATGCAGCTTGCTTCCCAACCGAAATATATATCAAAACTTACAAAGTGGAACCTTGTCCATTCGAAAATAACTTTGAATCTTGGGGTTCAAGATTTACAAGGCTTGAACCTTTGTAAAACTCTATCCCAGGCCCTTGCATTGGACTAACTCAGTAATGTTAAGTGCAAAGAGAAGTTCAGGAACTATAAAATTGGGGCTACATTTATCAATGATAAAGAACTGTCCCAGTATAACATGATACTTACCTGAACCCACTCTCACTATCATTATTAATGTCATAGAACTCTATGTTCTTGTACTTCTGAGAAATTATTTCTGCCTGGACCTTCCTGGCTGTATCTGTGGCACAGCCAACAAGAATGAGAACTGATGTGCCAGCAAACCCTCGAAATGCAGTCAAATGTGTCAGTTGCTCAACAACAGCTGGACCTGCTGCCATTACTGCAAGAAAAGCAGATCCTAGGACAGATATGCGGGAAAGTACCTGTATGCAAATTTTAAAATGGAATTACGATTCCTTATACTGTGATGAAAATTTTAAAAGAAAGTTCACTAAGAAATTTGTTGCTGTCAGAGTTACAACTATATGTATCTAAAAATATTGATGTACTTAAAATTATTTTTCAAACAATAAGATAAGCATGGTCTGGTAAATCCAATCTTAAGCAGATTAGTAAAACGTGTACATTTATCTTAAATATTTTCTTTCTATAGAACAAAATGCATTATACCTAGCATACTACTAAAATAACCATTAATAAGATTCAGCTAGCACCATCAATATTCCTGCTGAAGCCTATTCCAGCAGCATTTGATGTTTCGATTGAACCAGTGGAGCTTTCTTTTCACCCGAGTATATACAGAGGTCTTGCATATGGAATCACAAGTAGCATTATAACTTAAGAAAACAGATGTTTATGTGGCTTTGTATACAGTGACTTGTAACCTTTCCACCCATCCTATATACCACTTATTTGGTATTGCTATTCACTATTTTAACTTTCAATCAACTATTTATAGTTGCACGAGTGGAATTTAGCACTCCTAAAGAGCTTTTGTACAATATTTAATATAATTACTTTCATCCTAATATTTTTCTGGAGTTATTTTTTTGTCAAAAGAAAATTGTGTTACTTACATTTTTTATGAACACTGCTGTCATTTTCCCTGGACGAACTGAAGCAATAGAAGCACCCTGGCGCTTCAACTGTTCACTAACATCGTCAGGATCTAGCTGAAGGAAAGTGTAATAGTAATTAAAGAATGCAATAAGAAGCACATTTGTTGGGATATACAAGGGACCTGCAAGAACATAAACAAAATGAGAGACATAAATGGAAAGAAGAATATATATGCTCAGCAGGTCTTCTTCCTGTTCTTAATACTACCCCTCCCAGGTTGACCAAGATCTTAGAGAAACTAAATTGCTTAAGATTCATCCTTCAATTCAATTTCAGCATACAATCTGGATTTGCTCTTCCTTTGTCAAAAAATGATGTGCAATCTGTTGTGTCATATCTGTAATCAGTCCATTTTGTTGTGGCATATCTTTGTTCAATCTCCAAAACAATCCAAGTCACTTTTATTGCAAAACATCAATATACAACATTACAGTACTTATAATATCATGTATCAAGAGGGTCTAAATAGGATAGAATATTGAATAGTTTCTCAACAAGCTCAGACACAAATGAACTTGAACAGGCAGTTACCAACACATGCAATTTTGCTGATTCTGGAAGCATATTTAGTAACAAGTCAAATACAACGATGAGAAAGGTCAGCAAAATAACTTAGGCGGAGTTTATAAGATATTTAAGTGATTACAAGGGCCATGTTTAAAAGCAAGAGAAAATATATCTTCTAAATAATTGAGCTAAACTTCCAGGAAACTATGACAAAACATAATTTTTAGATAACCGAGCATGTTCTATGGAAATTTCTACAATAAAGTTCAAATGTGTTTATTTGATTAATCTGGGATATCTTTTGCTCTTCAGAAAACATTTAAGAAGTTTGAAAATGTTCCTTCAACTACTACAAAATTATTCATAGCAAAAATTGCCATTTAACAACCATCCCTTTTTGGCTGTTCTGCCCCTGCTTCAGCACTATTAATTCTGAAAATGTAAACAATAAAAACATCAACATAAAAAAAAAATAATAAAATATCCTGCCTGGATATCATACTGATCAAAACATAGTTTATATGAATTTTTACTAATCGTCACAAAGCTTCAATGTTACAAGGTTAATAGAATTTTTTTTCTCCATATGGCACCTAAGTATTACTCATAAGTTATGTCATCCATGGAATGATTTTTTAACCTCAAAGAACAGTGTATTCTACCAAATAATTTCAAAATTAGTTTGCCAGATCTTAACGGGTAGATAAATCAAAGAAAATTGACATGGCTTGATTTTCAACTATACCTCCTGGGGCCAGAGAAACAGCAGCATTCTTCAAAACATTAAGACCAGTGAAGCGTGCTAAAGTTCCTGGAAGGGCCAATGACGAAGTTGAAAAGATTATCGGCATAACTCCTGCACTATTCACCTGTTAGAAAAAAGAAATATTTAAATATAAATTCTCCAGGAGTCTCTTTAAAGATGTTGCTTTAAATTCTGAACTCGGATTTTGGTGTAACCATTAAAGTTTGAAGTGTCATATCTGTAGCATTAGAGTCTAATATAGAGACACAATATTTTTTTCCAACTTCCATCTTTCTTCTCTGTAACAGATGTAAATATTATCATTTTTCTCTGTCATTATCATAGAAAATTAGAAACAAATGGAAGAAAATGGTAGAGTAACAAATGTTGTTATACAAAAGGAATCAATAATTTGTTCATTAACTTTAAGCGATAGTAGGGAAAACTTTGTTGTACCCATACCAAAAAAAATATATGGTTGCTTTTTGCGTAAAAAAAATCATTTTCTGTCAAGTGAGTCATTGTGGAATCCCTGTCTCCCATACTCTTGAATGTCATACTTTTGAGCTTTAATCAGTGACATTGTATAGCCAACAAAAAATACTTTTGAGGACATAAAACAAGGTGGAGATCAGACTTTAGATGCAAGAGATAAATACAAAAATCTCTAATGCACGGAAACTATAAACCCAATGTTGGAGTGCATACCCTTCCACCAGGCCACCAAATAAATGAATTTTCAAAGACAAGAGCACCTATCCAAAAGAAGTGCCAAAAACTGGAACACATGCTGTGTCTACCCAATTGTCAAAAGTTTCAAAGTCAAAACTGTCAAACACAACAAAAGTGCATGCTACAACAGGGTATCAAAAAGTTACAAATTGATGAAATGCGTAGATGGAGCCAAAGCAAAGGCCATTGCACGGATTCATCAAAAAAGTTTAAAAACATGACAAACAATGAGGCAAAAGCTACAAATTGATGAAATGAGTAGATGGAGCTAAAGCATAGGTCCTATTGGGAGTCAAAATCGCCTTCTTGATTTGAGTACCATTCCAAGCTTTTAAAGCCCTATAAATGCTTTTAATGCTTGTGTACTTAGCTGTTCTTTTGAGGCCTAAGAGGTGTTTAATATTTCTAAAACCTTGCATTCAGCATAACCACTCGTCCCATGAAGATAAATTGCCATTCCAAGTTATTTTGTGAAGTTTTGTTTTGAGCAATGTTCAAATCTGCATTTTTGCCAAAGTGTCGAACAGTGACAGGAAGCCTAATTTGCATTTGAATATCTTGCACCCGGTAATGTTTCATGACTCGCCACTTTGGGAATTTTAGGATGCCTATCGAAGAACCTATGTTTCAGATTTCAAGTCATTTCGACATGTTTTGACCAAGCTTTGAATCCCTCAAAGTCGGTTGCTTACTGTTGTCATGCTGATGTAAATTGCTCAGAATTCTGGGAGGCCCTATTTGACTTGTTATAACTTTGACTCAGTTGACCGAAATGAGATAATTCCTTTTGCATTGCATTCTAGAGGTCAGAGACTTGGTATGTTTCAATTTTGAGCTTATGAAGAATCCGTTTGATTAGTTTTCAAACGTGATTCCATATGCAATATGTAAAGTTTTACTGGTGTCAAGAAGTGCAGATTGGTCAGTACCCTTGTTTGGGATGTTATAACTCTAAATCCGTGATAGGTGAAATCAAATGGATTGTACCATTGCATTCTACTTTGAAAATACTTTAAGTGTGCCAATTTACAAGTCTTGACAAATCCGCTTGCACACTTTCCCAGGTCCATTCCATTTGCAAAAATCACTTTTTTGCTAGTGTTTCTAGTTCTGCAAATCTAAGTAGCCCACTTTGACTGCTTGCCAAATCGTCTTGTTATTCGTCATGAGCCCAAATCACAATTTTATACTCTCCTCGTGACAGTGAACCAATGCCCTAGTTTTCGTGCCCCCAAGTGTCAGTTTGACCTATTTTCAAAGCCTAAACCGAACACGTTTTATTGTTTCTTGACATGTTTGCTTGCAGGCAGTTCTGAGAAGACAACTTTGACCATCGATATCTTGTGATTGATAATTTATCATGAGACAAGATTCAACAGGGTAAGAGAATGTGGAGTAGAGAATTAGTGTGTCTGATTTCAGAGCTCAATCATGTGTTTTGGTCAAGTTTTAAAGCCAATAAGAGAACCTCTTGGCACGAAATTGATAGTTTGCAGAAAGTGATCAAATGAGTTTTAATTGGTATTTCACTGATGGATTTTGATGTTTGATCAGATATAGGTGTCTAGTAGATCAATCTAAGATATCACTTGTTCGAAAATGAAAAAAATTTAGCCGGACCCACTCTGGGGTTCGACTAGTTCCATCAAGCTGATAAAAGGTGTGAATTGAACATAATGGGGATTTTTAGGACCTATACTTCTTCAGTATAATGAAGCAAAATTAAAGGGAGTATTCACATCTTACCCTCATTATGTAATGAAATCAACGCATGATGGATGAATCTCAAGGTATCTGGGAGAAGAAGTGGCATGCAGCAAATAAAAATATGGATTTGCAGGCAAAGCTTAGGTCATGTCCATAAAACATTTTCACCAGGTCAACATAAAAGGGGTAATTCTTCTTATGACTAAATCAGAAACCTTTTTTCCTTCTCTTTTACTTAATGAACTCATCCATAACGAAGTACATTGAAGCTTTTGATTGATTTTCTAAAGTTCTAATTAAGTAGGATGGGGATTTCGTTTTAGCACAATCGGGATATCTATTGCCATGTCTCTCAATTGAAAGGGAATCAATAATGGCCAACTAGATTTCCATTGAAATTTGTGGGGCCTTTTCAACATAATAAGTATCTCTTAAGGGATGACCCCAACCTAGACTCCAATGACCAAGCAAGAAACTCATCAAATGATAATATTGTGCCCATGCTTTCCTAGTGCAAAGTTTCCACCGTCACTCGGCTAGAACAAGGGGCACGAGGCAGATCATGCAAGTCCTCTCCATTGCCTGTTGCAATCACAGAGCAACGAAGAATAACACATGGACACAAAGACAGAAAATGGAGAATCACCCTAGCTGTACGCAATTTTCTAGCTGAAGGGGGCATCCATTGCGGGTGAACTTAAGATGTAATGCAACCATAATGGCAGCAACTTTGACTTGATGATGCATCTGCTGTTTTAGGCCAAAGAAAGAAGGAGATGATCTCTATAACACCTTCGAAAACTTTTTCAAAATGGGCGCCATGTCGTGCCAGTAGCCTTTACCATCCTTGTATCCGCCTCACCCACTGCTTTTGAGAGCACTCACGTTGTAGAGAAGCATCCACGGCAGGAACTAATTTGGGTACCGCAGCTGTATTTGGAATGAGAAGCGCCACATTTAGAAGAGGCAAGATGTAGTATGGAGCAGAATCCTAGCTTTTAATAATCTCCAATGTGGCGTCAGAATGCATTTGGATCGGTGACAGCAATTGTCTTCCTCACAGCCAAGGGTGTCATAGGGGTTGGAGGAGTTGTGTCCACCCTTCACACTTTCTAATTTCGTAGTAGACCAGAGGAAGAGAAATAAGCAATGGAAGGATCTTTGATGTTTAATCCCACATTGGGCAGCCGATAGTATTTTCAAATGTTTAAATCTTAGTTACTGATTTGGGATACGAATCCGATTCGGGCACGTGAATCGGATCCGTGGATTCGTGATTTTTTTTTTCCTCGATTAGGATTCGTGGGGGATTCGTGAATATATATATATATATATATATATATTTTACTGATCTTGCCCAAGCCCCAACTATATATATATATATATATATATATATATATATTTGTTTCTCTCATTTATTAGTATATATAATGCATAAAAAGGTCATTTTAGCACTAGAAAGCAAAAAAATATAGTTAAAAAAGTCATATTAAATAACTTAGACTCACTTAAACCTGTCGATCCTTGAGGATTCACGCTGGATCCTTGAGGATTCGTGCCTGGATTCATGCAAATCCGGGCAGGATCCTTGTTTTACACAGTGGATTCGTCAGGATTCGTGGGCCATGAATCCGGACGAATCCACTGTGTAAAACAAGGATCCTGCCCGGATCTGCACGAATCCAGGCACGAATCTGGATCCGGATCGGACCCGAATCCGGATCCGGCCTCTAGGGCACGAATCCGGTAACTAAGGTTTAAATATAACAATGCTCACTTTGTATGTTGTCTATTAAGACACACTGCTTTTGGGAAACCAAAGAATGCTTGTGGAGGGCCCACATTAGCGACATGGAGGAAATTTTGACCAAGTAGGTAAGCAAATTTGGATGTTGATGTGGCAACCGAAAACCAACCAAAAAGTGATAAGTGGCAACCCAAGAACCAATTGCAGAATGACACATGGCAGACGACCCCATATGTGGCACGAAAAATCAAGGCAGTGACATGGCAAACACTGACGCGTGTCACAACATCGCTATGTCACGATGATGTGGCACTGTGCTGACGAGGATAGTGACATAGCGACCAGCCGCCATGTGGTGGGGCCGGTGACATGACAAGATGACGAGGTTGATGACATGGTGCTGCTGACTGGGCGATGATGTGGATTGAGGTGCCACGTGTCATGACATTGCTATGTCACGATGACATGGCGTCATGCTGAGTAGGATGGCGACATGGCGACCAAATCAGAGGCTGCCACGTGGCAGAACATGGACCAATAGTAGTGTAACACGTGGCACTTGGGTGGCGGGTGTTAGGTGACATGGCAAACCGGCAACGAATCAAAATGTGACACGTGTCCAAATGGTCAAACCTAATTTGACCTGAAATGCACAGATGGAGGAAAAATCAAAATTCACAAAATAATAAATTTTTATTGTTTCCCTATTTATGAACGTGCAAGTCTTTTTAAATTTATAAAGGATATAGTCTAAAGTTTTGACTTTAGAACTTTAAAAAAAAATTGCATAAAATTTAAAGGCAAACGCAAACCAGAAAGCCATGACAGGAGCTTGATTTTCAAAATGAGATTTTGGGCATTTCCGATGCACCAATATAGCAATATTATATATCGCTGGAACTGGGAGAGAACGAATTTTCCATTTTTGAAGTTTGTTTTCACATAGGAAGCCACTGATTCAAGTTATTCAAGGTTTTGTCTCAGTTATCCATTTTTCAGTTTCATTCAGTTAGGGCAGTTCAGATTTGATTTTCAGTGAAATGGTGAACTGGATGAACATAAGAGGCAGTATGAATGTAGTTAGGGGCGGATTTTGTCATCTCCAAGTTAGTTCAGTGGATGGATTATCAACATTTCAGATATTTTGGTTTCACATTGTTTTCATCATTGAAGAAGAGATATTTTAAGTTTGTTACATAACAATGATGAGAATCATATCAAATTTCAGTTATAGAAAGATGAGAGACGTTTTACAACAAGGAATGAAGATTCAAATGGACACATGTCCCTTCCAGATCAGATCCTGGATTTCATTCTTTTCTTATATCTCTCTCTTTCTGATTCATTGCAAGGGTTCCAATCTTGAGTTTTCTCAGTATTGTGAGACCAAGGTTCCAGTTTTTGATGTGTTTTCGTGACTGTGATACCTTTCTTCAGCATATTTCTCTTGTATGAACAGCAGTAGTTAAGATAATATAGATAGTTTTGATCTATTTAGTGGTTTCATGAGTTGTTTGCATGCATTTTGAATGTATAATTTCAAAAAAATGAATACAATGAGCAAGAATCTTAATAGTTTCATTCTGATTCTCGTCTCCTATCTCTATAATCTGCAATGTTTTGAGCTTTACGGACAAAGAACTTAGATCCTTTTGCATCCCTTTAAGGTTGTACGTCTAATATGTTTTGCTATTGGAACAAAGGGCCAAGTAAATGCTTGATGTATTTGACAAGGTTGCTGGTTATTTTAGAAGGATATTTCATGAGAATGAGGTCTTTATGAACACAAATATTTGATTCACAAAGTGATAAGATAGATTTGATATCTTGATGTATGGATATGTCAGTGATATCATAGATGTACGTGTGTAATTCGTGGAATTGCCCAATAGATAAAGCATTGATCAACTACAGGATCAACTTGTTCCTACTGCTGCATATTTTGGGGATTTGCTGAAATCAAAATTATAATCATCCATTTCCCTTTCCGATTAAGAGCTGAAAGGATGCCCTCACTTAGCTTATCAATTTCTTAGGTCGTGTCATTAGCTATTTCATGTCTATGATCTTTGCATAAGTACAAAAGATATAAGGGTTTAATCTGCTTTGTTTAGATTCAGTCTATGCTTTGAATACTGGTACCATATGAAGAATCTAATAGGTCCACCCGCCTTGGTTCAGCAGAGGCTGAGGTAGAAGAAGGGTCTAGCCTTATAGTTGGCCCGGTGTCTGAAAGGATATGTTGCAGATGGGAAGTAGTTGCCCCTAGATGTATTCTATTCTCATCGAGGTAATTTGAACCGTAATGTTTCAAAACACCAACAGGTCCCTTCGTAGACATGCCAGAAAAAGTTAAAAAATATGAAACTGACAATTAGCCATAAGGCAGACCTCCATAGTTTGCTAAAAGTTATGAAAACACCAAAAAAGTTGTGTTATCAGTTTTGGTCCTAGCCCCTACTGATTCAAGTCTGATCCAGCTCAAATACAAGCCTAAATCCAATCCACACCGGGGACTGTCCAAGGTCTCCTCCCAATAGTATGGTCTGCCCAAGAAACAATGATTTCGCTATTTTTCACACCCACTTAAAAATGTTGTCATTGATGGCAAGAGGGTACGAAGACAATGTTATAGACAAGTTTGATATTTATGTCAATGATTGAAAGTTGTTATTGATGTCAATGTACATAAGCAAGATTGTTGGCATCGATTCTTGTTGAGGAAAATGTTATTTGAAAGATTGCAAAAAGAGAAGACATTATTTCATGCTAGCCAATCAATGTCATGTGCCCACAAATGAAAGCAGCAGCAATATATCGTAAGCAGCAATTAAGGAAATCAAAGAAGAAAATTCATATCGTCCAGCTTTAAAATAAAGTGCTAAAGTTTGTTCAAGATAAAATGGAATTAAAGTTTACTGATTCAGGCCGACCTTTTTCATAACTGTGATCTATAATCATTGCAGACAGCGATTATATAATTCCAAATAGCAGTGGTCACGTAAGGAGTAATGATTAAAAAGATAAAGGTTGCGGCAATTAAACATAGTGGAAGATAATAACAAAAGGACGTGTTCATTCAAAAAGTCATCTTCATTCTAAAGGATGTCTCCCTTCAAGAAAAAGAATAAAGATATAAATTCATAATGAAGTAGTGTGGAGAAGTGTGCAGGATAAAAAGGAAGACTTTTGAAAAGAACTATATGATAAAAAAGATAAAAATTAGAAGTGGAATAAAGTGTGATCTTAGAAGATATATCATACAAACACACAAGATTTAGCACAGATTGTTAGCCCTGTGATGTTATTATTCTGGAATTATCAGTACCGGTAAGGCTCTGTCAATATATCATGCAAATACAACAAGATTTTGTGCAGACTGTTAGCCCATTGATGTCATTATTCTGGAATTATCAGTATCAGTAAGGGTCTGTCAGTATCTGTCATATTGTTACTTCCTTTGGTATTGGTACTTGTGATCACCATTGGTACTCACCGATGATTATCACTGACAGTTATGTTTTGCAGGTTTTTGGCAGGATTCATGGAGAAATTTGGCAAACGGCATGATTAGTTCAAATCCTTTTGTACAGCCGACAGTGAATCTGAAATGAAGATATATCTACACGCTTGATATTTGGCTGATAAGTGGAGTATGTGATTGAGAGATATGTGATTTTTGTAATATTATGATGCTATATGTATGTGAACTGTTGTAAGAAAACTGTGTATGCAATACTGTATCAGTGAAAAGAAGTATATTACACTGTGAACTGTATCCTGTGCATATGTTGAGGCAAGTCTACCAGCTCACTTTTTGGATATCTAGCCATCAGTGCTAATTTGGTATTTGGACATTAAGTCCACAACAACAGTGAGCCACACCAACAATTAGTCACCCTATCCTTTGTATAACCCATTACATAACAGTAGAGTTAACCCTCTCTGTGGTTTTTCCCATCTTGGGTATCCATGATAAAAATCTGGTGTAATGTGTTGCAGCATTTACATTTTGTTATTTCCTTTCCAATGGTACTAAAATATGTTGTATGGTAAATTAGTTAAGTGCTTTAAATTTTTCAAGGGCATACCGATTCACCCCTCCCCTCTTAGTATACCAGGAGTTCAACAATTGGTATTAGAGCTAGTTCCTTTGGAAGTGTCTAACCACTCGAAGGAGATCCAAGAGGTTGAACCTTTGACACCATCAATCACCTTAGATGGAAGTGCATTTCTTATTGGTATACAAAGATCTAGAATCGGTTGATGATGGAAACAAAGCCATAACTAAAGATCTTCAAGTGGCAAATGATTGCATTAAAAAACTGAAGGAGCTGATCCGAAAGTTTAAATCCAGCCATAAGGAAGTTAGGAAGGAGCTCAAAACGGGAAATGAGACTATCACCGATCCGAGATCTAAATTTGAAGAATGTGATCAGGCCAAGAAGCTTCTGAAGAATATAATCAATAGCAAATCTGATGAAAATAAAAAAATTGAACAATTCTCTTTCAATTCAAATCAGGTTAAGATTGAGAAGTGAGAAGAAAGGGAGAAATTCAGTACCAAAAAACTAGATGAAGTCTTGAGTGTTCAAAGACCACAGAAAGGACTTGGATGTAATACCCATGAATGCTCACATAGCCCAATCCTTGAAGAGGACAAATCAGTTCCAGTAAGTCAGACTGAACCTTCTCGTGATCAGCTAGATAAAGGTAAGGCTGCGTCCAATAAGACCCCAGGTAAGTATGAATTTTCATTCCTTCAACAGTCAAAGCTTCAAATGTAATAGATCTGGTCATAAAGCTACAAATTGTAGAACCAGGACTAACCCTAATAATAGGTCTTTCACCGATACATGTTTCAATTGTAATATCTTTGGTCATAAAGCGAGTCAGTGTAGGAAACCAAGAAATGATAGCAAGAAATTTACAGGATATTGTTATACATGTTTCTATATGGTCATAGATCTAACCAGTGCATGTCAAGACAGAAGAAACGGGATAACTGATTCTATAATTTCAATAAGATTGGACATATTGTGAAGTATTATATATCAATGAATGCTGAAAGGACGAAACTGACAAAGGTCATTGATAAAGAAGTCAGAGAAGAGATGGAGAAGATTTGGGTTAAAAAAGATGTCGGTAGTTACTAGCATTGACACACAAGTTCTCATGAAAAATTGATGAGCCTCATGATTGTTGGTTAAGGGGAGAAAAATGTCTGCATCTATCTCCTGTTCTGTAAAGTGAAAAATTATATCATATCAACTCCTTTTTGGGAGGTATCAGTTAGTGGAGTAAGAAGCAAACATACCTTTTGATATATGGGGCATTTAATGCATTTAATGTTGCATTATCTCGAGATTATATGACAAATCGGTAGATTACAAGTCATTTCCTACATTATGAAAAACAAAATTGAAGAGCTGAAGTGTGAAGACAAGTCAAGCTAAGAACAGAAGGATTTGGTGAATTGCATTCTGTAAATTTGAAGGTAGCATTCCTGTTTTCACTGTGTTCACTAATGGCAAGGCCTGGAGAGTTTACCCTTGTGTTGTTGACGAATCACAAGAGCCTCATCCCATATACAAGTTGTGCCCTAGCATTTCAATTGAGAATGATATGACGGGATGTCTATCACTGAGACCTCATGGTGTCATTCCTACAAAAGATGTTCAAATTCGCCTGAAATGCAAGCTGGATGAATTCAATCATGATTCATTACAGAATTGTTGATACATGGCTGAAAGAGTTATGTCTTGATAATGGTAATGTGGAACCTAAATATAAGGTTTTGGTTAAAAAGAAGTTGCACATGTTCAATACCTTCACAAATTCTGTGGAGATGATTTATGGGTAAAAATGGACATCAGCCATTTTCATGACAACTTTTGTTGGCTTCAAGACAATTGATGCTTGATTACAAAGGATGTGATGAATAAAGTCATTAGTCTGTGCAACATTGGCGAAGTAACTTTTGTTGGCTTCAAGATAATTGATGCTTGATTACAAAGGATGTGACGAAGAAAGACATTAGTCTGTGCGACATTGGCGAAGTACCAAAAATCAAAAGTTTTAAGACTGATGAAGCCAAAAACTTACTGGGAGCTACACCTGATGGAAGGTAATTTAAAGTCAGTACTATCAAGGACCCTACAGTCAGATGTGTGGTGGAGGTTATTGGCTACAAAATCTTCTACAACTGCCACGAAAATCTGTATTGCATATCAAATGATAAAGAGTACAAATTATGACCTTTGTAACCTAATTAAAGATCAATCTCTTGAAAAACTAAAAGCAATTAAGACCAATAAGAAAAATGTGAGTTTTTATTTCAATTCATTGGCTATTTGCTTGATTATATATTTCTCAAATTACACTCTAGGTAAGGGAAGAGTACTATGGTGACAAGATACACCAATTGCACATCAGATTGAGAAAAGGAAGACTTGCAGACATGGAAGATAGGTTTACGGAATTCTTTTCGGTTATGCAAAGAAGGTGAATCAAAGAGACCACACTCTTTGAGATGAAGTATACAATTAAATGATAAAAATTAGAAGTGGAAAGAAGTATGAGCTTAAAAGATATATCATACAAACACAACAAGATTTCAGCGCAGACTTTTGAGGCAAGAAAAATTATGAAGTAATGCAATGTAATATTATACACGTGAGTGGAAATAAATAAAAGTCAACACCAAAGATAAAAGGTACAATTTGTTTTGTTTGAAGAGTTATGTTTATGAAAAGAGATGTCCCTAAGAAACCTGCTCCTACTGAGAAGATATAAGATCTTTTTGGAGAGTTGCGTAATTGTCATGAGCCATCATCAGCCCTAATTGATGTACGTCTAATATGAATATATTCTTGAATGCACACACCCTATTTAAATACTATAATAATAAATACATAAATCCCTCATTTTAATGGTTGATCAATAATTAATTCCGAATTTTGGTTATATCATATTAATCAATATAGTCTTCATTAATATTATAAATTAATAAATATAATCATTAATATTATAAATTAATAAATATAATAATTAATATTGATCTAAAATATAATATTAATCCTTATATTCCTAATCGATGGCCACATCAGACTCAGGGAAGTCACGGCGGTCAACAAGTATGAAGGGTGACGACCATCCTTGAAAGGCATCTCCATGACAAGAGTCACATCAGCAAAACATGACCACAGGAGGATATAACAGTATAACAATAGGAAGGAGATAGTTCAGTTAATCAGTGGTAAAATAATACAGTATTCTTATTCATTCAACGGCTGAAGACTGGGAGGTACGTAGTGCAGATTTCCTCCACCTGCAAACTGAATCTATGAATACAGGATACCACATTTAGGGATGTCACTTGGAGTCAATCTGGAATTTGTAGTGTATTAGATAAATTTGTACAGGAATGTAATTATGTCTGAACTTAGATGTTACGAGAAACTAACTGTAAAAGTTATAGAATCTATAATTTATTTCCTGGAAATTATTGATAAGACTGTAATCACTGTTTATTCTTAATGCTCATAGTGGGTAAGGAGTTTGTGAAGCGAGCATAATCCAGTCACTTGAGGAATAAGTCCCAAAACAGGTGAGAACCACAAGGGAACCTCTTGGAGACTTACCATATCCAAGCACAGTAATGCTACCATCCACTATGGGAATTAGACAAAAAATAGGGAAGGCAACCTTATCAAGAATTCAGTAATAATATTATGTGTTGGTTTTTATTCTTAGCATGGCATTAGGATAGCAATAGGATCTGGATATTTAGATTTTGGACTTAAAGATATGCATAGTTAAAGAATTTTAAACTAGTTGTTCTTTTTCCTAAAATCCAATCTGAATTTCCACCACATTCTTGTCTCTGGTTTATTGCAAAGACAGTTTAGAAAGGGGTCATTACACATTTTTATCATTTATATACTTCCTTTCTTTGTTTCTTTCTCCACCAGCTTTTTATTTACACGCTATGCTAACTATGGATTTTTAAGATTTACCTCTGTGAATATCCTTTTATAACTATGGAAGATGACCATAGTATTTTTAGGATTGATATTTTTTTTCCAGGCATTTGAGAGGGTTCTTAAAACCAAGAATTGGCCATGCAATTTGTAGTGTCCCCGGTCTCCGATTAGGTTCAAAAACTGTAACCTGCAATCATTTGTCAGTACAATATCAAAAATTGTATGTAAAACATATTAGCAACATTAGATTTAAATATATACTAATCTAAATACTACCTAGGCTACCCTTCCTAATCCTTCGGGAGAGATCCTTTCTCTAATCACCTAACCCTCTGGTGAGAACTACGTCTCGATTAGGTAATTGTCATAGAAAGAGTTCCTCCCTTCGGCCTCTTTGGGATCTCTGGTAACACTAATTGGTAGAGATCCCACCTCTACCAAGTCTCTTATCTCTGACATATGCATATGTTTGACCACTACAATATATATTGCCTCTAAGAGATTCTCTACTAATCTCTCTCTAGAGTCTCATAAAGAATCTTGACATTCATATCGAATGCCCTCTAATCCTTGGAGTTCTCTATTAAAGAGACCCAACATCCATGATGGATTTCCTCTACCATGTTTGACTTGGTCCCTACGATATAACTCTAATCTCATATATGATTATCGGTTCTTTACTTCATCTCTGGAACAGATTGGAAAATCATGCATATATGTATATCTCTAATACTTTCTTCTTAACTTTAAGAAGTGACCTGTATCTTCGAGATCTGTTATCACTGTTAATTATGGACCTTCTTCTATAATTCTTATTGCTGACAGATAGTCTCTACAAGCTCAGGTATTTATTACTTGGTTAGTCTGATCCCCTTCCCTATTTGTTGTCACTTATCGGTTTTCTTATTTACAAGTTCTGATGGTTCTTTTTTTGTGCTTGGTTACCTCTTTTTTCCCAATCACCTTCTTAACTTGGTATCAGTTTATCTTCTTAGTGGTCAGTGTCACGATCTCTATTCTCTTATATGCCTGTCGTGTAATTGCAAGTCTTCTTACCAATTTGGTCTTTATGTTTGTCTGCTGCATATCCTATTGTCATGTCTGAACACCAGTATGGGAATTTTGGTTTCCATCATACTGACTCTTTGCCTCACTGTCGATCCCTTGATTCTATTTCCTTTATTCCATGTCTTATCTTTGTCTGTAATTACTTAGTATTGTTGATTACTTCAGTGTCGTATTTCTATCTTGTTTGCCTTGTCTTTGTCTCACTGAATCCCGTTACCAGGTGCAGCGATTGGTCCAAACACAATTATATGCATTGTATTTCATCTTCAATTTTTTGGTGGTCTTACAGTATTGTTCGATGATCCAAATATAAGCTATCTTTGGCTTTCTCATCTCCTGTGTGATCTTCTGTGTATGAACGTCAATGTCCTCCTCCAATAAGGGCCGTCCATTCTATATTTCCCATGTTCAATAATCTCTTCATTGGATTTAAATCTCCTCTTACAAAGGTCATGACTTTTCACAGCGGGCAACATAACTAATGATTATAATATGAATTAAATTTATTTTATAAATTTTATTGTTCTTTCCTAGATATATTATAAGCCAATATCATGAACCTATTATTAATTTATTCTAATATTACTACTCCTTTAATATCTTATAACTTCTTTCATTATTATAATGACTTAGATAATTATATATTGATTTAATTATATGTTTAATTTGATCAATATAATTATAATAATCATAATTCTATTTTATTTATTTATTTTTTTCCCTCTCCTTTGTATAACTCTATTATATATTATTTGATGTCTCTCTAATGGTCATATCAGTTCAGGTTGATCGCTAACAAAATATTATATTTTTATATAATATAATAGTTTTTTTTAGTTATAGAATTTTATTAATGTTACATGAGATTATAATAATATTGACTCATTCATAAATTGTTAATGTTTCATTCTTTATTATATATATAATATATTTAATAACAATTTATATTATTATGATTTGTTGGTATTTAATTAATCAATCAATTTATTTATATATTTAAATTAAATTTTGATATATAATTATCTTGGGAGACAGGATATTGCTCATTTCTATATAAGCTACTTGTAATATTACATTTTCCTGAACAAACAAGAAACCAACATGTAAGTAAATTTATCCTTATCCTATCTCTATGCATTTATTTCCAGGTTTGAAAGAAATTGTGACTCAAAAGAAACTGAGATAAAAACAGGGGAAGAATTGGAGCACTAATTTTTTATTACCTCGTGATCTAAGTTGTTACCAACTATGAAGTAATCAAAAGCAAGTCAAGAAAGTGAGAGTAGTCTACAAGTTGTCATTTAGCCACTGACCTTGAAAGGAAGATATGCCGTATTTTGAAGCCCTCCACTTCTAAGATTATACCTTGACGCATAATTGATTGGAAGTTTTCTTTCAGCTTCCTGAAAACCAGTATTATGTTTCCATTTTACTACAACTAGGAAATCCAAAATATTCAATGAACAAGGTTGCAGTATGGGAACTTGCCTGAACATAAACAATACCCAGAACCAGCAAGAAGAAGGAGATAATAATAGCAATTAAACCAAGATAGTTCCCATCCTGTAGGGCTTGCGCCACTGTTCTTCCAATTGATGCTGGAAAATATGACAAAATGCTCGTAAAAATCAGGAGAGATGTTCCATTTCCAAGCTTCAGCTCAGTTATCTTCTCCCCTATATATGTTGTAATGATTGCACCCAGAGTCAACAATGTAACTGATGAAAGTACCCATTCTGTGCTGAAATCATTAACATAAGGGCGAATGTATAGTATCTGTCCTACTGCCTGCCAAATGGAAAATATATCAAGGAATGACAACATTATATTGAGTTTCTATCTACAAAAGTATGGCTGAAAATGTTAAAACATCTAGAATATTCAATTCGAAAATTTATTTACAAAAAACAAAATCATGGAGAGTAACACTTATATAAATTATAACTTATTAATATTTAATAGCAAGAAGTTTTCTGACCTGGATGGTTAATACAAGGATCCAGACATGGGAGAGCACAAATTAGTTACTAACAAAGAGTAGAATGCCATGCCATAAACCCCAGCTTAGTAGTCAGCAATAGCTGACACCATATTGAGAAATGGTCACACACAACAAAATATGATGTGTTCTACGAAGTCTAGTAAGGTCCTTCAATTCATAGAGTTTATATTAATCATAAGAACTTTTTATGTGTTGAATTTTATGATTTATTTCATCTTAGATCTTGTAACAGCAACTTGAAGAAATGAACATGCACATGCATGGATGCACACAGATGCACATGCCAACACATGCTAAAGGTTTCAAATGGAATGTATGTGACTTAAAAAAAAATTCTGTATAAATGATCAAGGAAATACTCTCATTTATAGTGACCATCTTTGATTCCTTAGCTCACGCCACAGATATCTTACAGACATGCCTAGAGACACTTTGCTATTGCAAGTTGTTCCAAACAAGGTATTATGCTGCTTACTTGAACAACTGCAAAACCAACAGATGCATAGCGAGTCCACTGAAGGACCTTCTTCCTTCCGGCTTCCCCCTCCTTTTTTTGAAGTTCCTGCAATTTAGGAATAATCTGACCAAGAAGCTGAAATACTATCTGTGCATTGATGAATGGAACAATACCAAGGGAACATATACCCAGCCGCCCAATGCTACCCCCCGAAAATGAATCCAGAGTGCTCAAGAAACTGTTCTGGTCCAAGTTACCTGCAAAAGCTGCCCTGTTAACTCCACCTAAAGGAATGTATGTACCAACTCGGGACAGGGCAAGATACCCAAGAAGCTTCAGGAACTTTCCAGGAAGTGGACCCTTAAAAAAGTCACTCACATCAATCGAACTGTCTTCAATGGCCGCTGTAAGAAGTCAAACCCTATCTCTCAGTAAATACATATGCATAATAAGTATCGACATTCATTTTTAGTTTCATTTAAAATGACAGACACCCGAAGAAAAACTTTATCAGAAAGAATGGCTTTTTCCTTCCGAAAGCCACAAATCATAAAATTCACATTTCAAATTTAAATATTCATTGAGCAGTGGACTTACAAAGAAACGATATCTTCCCTGTGTTCAACAAAATATGGTGAATTGTGGAAGTGATTGCAAAATATACTTCTAATACGTCCCATTAAATTTCTGAAAGTCCCTCTTCAAATTACCATGATCAAATTTTCATGACTAGGAGAAAATAGCACTAATTTATCAGTCATAAACAAAGTAGATAATAAATTTGTACATAAGTATGCAATCAACTAAACAAAGTTCTAACCAATAATCATCTTGTATTAACTGTTTTTTAATTATATGATGGAGGACCACAAAGGAGATCATCTGCTGACTTACTGTAATTGAAATTTTAAAGTCAAAAATTACAACAATGGACTGACATGGACCTGAAGATTTTTTAAAGAAGACTTGCAATGTTACAATTTACGATCCAATTTATTGGGCAGTGAGAGTCTACTAGCATACAAGGAAGACAACATCATGGAGGAAGAGGTAACATTTACTACAGCACATGGCATAAAATTAATAAAAAATGATTGATGTTCATATAATATAGGTGAACTGGCAAGGTGCAAGTTCAAACATGGTAATGCGGTTGAAAGGGTTACAAATTTTGAAAATGTAGGGGGTAAATACAACTACAAGCAAAATCTAATATGCCAGATTTGCATCTTGCTTAGATGTGACCTAAAGACCCGTCAGGCTTGAAAGATTAAGATGTCATACAAAAAAGATCTAAACCAAAGTTTAGGCTTACAATTTCTAACATTTGCATCATTTAAGGAGCAGAAGCAATCAGATCTTGAGTGCAGTTTAATAACACATCCTTGAACCCCTGTACGTAGAAGGATTTTAGTGTTCGTAAGGCTCTGGTGCAATCAGATATAACCCACTCTTTTACTACAGCCTTCCATCTTCCAACTCAAGACATCTGCTATCATTATCAAACATTATTTCCAGCAGTATGATGTACAAAAGGTTTCTGGACTCCAAAAACAGACAGAATACAAGTAGCGGAGGAGAATCATTCAGCAGAATTTAGTAGTAAATCTGACCAACAATTGACATGGTATTTTGTAAAAATATATTAAATAAAAATTAACAACCTCAATCTTTAATTACTAGTTACAACTACTAGGCGGTTGTGGTAATAAAATTCAACTCCACCTAGCAAGGCATCTGCATCTCCTAATATCTAGTGCCTCCCCTTATTTTCCTGGTCCTTTTCTATTGTACCCGGTGTATGTTCCTGTGCCATTCTATTTTTGGTCATTTATGGACATCACATATATAATATTTTATTTCTTTCTTTCTACCTTCTTTTGTTTCTTTCATGATAACTGTTTTAAATGCCAATTAATACTTGACAAGTTTATGTATCTAAAACATGGAAGTCTAACCACATAATATAAAGAATAAATATGTCACAGATCCTCAAAATAAAGTCAAATAAAAACATGTAAGCCATTTTCAATCAAAAGGAAATTAAAAATTGACATGGTCATGTAATAACTTAAGAAACGCACAATAAACCTGCTGCTCCCCTGGCCGATGAGGTTTTCTCTTGCTTGAGACTTAGAGTGTATTGTCTTGATGGACTAAGAACCGTAACAAAATCTTCCCAAAAACTTTGTAAACTGCTATTTTCCTCCTCATTTATACCAAGTGGATCGAATTCTGTGCCTTCTAGCTGCTGGCAGTTTCTGCAAACAATGACAGCAAGCTCCTCTTTACAAGAAAGCAAACAATACAATATTGATAATAACTTATAATATTCTTGCTAAATCAGAAATGCATAACTCTTCAACTAACACTTCAAGCTATATTTTTGTACTCCAAGACCCATGGATTTCACAAAAAAAAAATCATGCTTCTATATAACACATGTTTTATAAAATTTAAGGTAGTTTAGGTTTTTTTTTCAAATTGCATGACCAGCAGATAAAACAAACAATGCATGCTCCAGCTAAGACACCAGAAGCAATATTCCAGGTAGATACCAGTTACTAGACTCATGCATAAATTGTATCCTACATCAAAAGACTTCGGACGCTGGTACCTGCAGAACCTGGCACAGGCGTGCTCCTAAGAAATGCACTGAATCAAGAAGAGAAAATATTAAATTTGGAAAACAGATAGAAAATGTAGATCTCATATTTTTACTAAAAATTTGATTCTATTCTCAGATTTCAGGTGATTTTTATTTTGTGGTTCTTTCCATTTCCTTATCCTCCCTATCTAGCATATCCTTGTTCTCAAGCATCAGTATATCTCAATAGAAACTATATGCATGGCACATATACTTCCTGTATTCATAAACAGACTAATTTTTCTGTGCTTTCTGCATAGACAACATGATAGCCTCTAGTTGAATAAAAATGAACCTTTGATTTCTTATTTACTTCTAGTGCAACATTCTTTGCAATAGGTTTCATTGTTTCTTCCCTTTCAACAGTAAAAATAAGGAAAAATTTACCCCTAGTTTCCAATGTTTGTGGGACATGGAAAGCCTACAAAGTACAACCTAGCATCCTCAAAATTAGAATGGTAAGTCACAGCCCCTGTTTTCTGTGGATAGGCCTCATCCACGGAACATTAAGGCTGTGTCCTCATGTAAAAGAAAACCAAGATAAACTTCTTCCCAGGGCACACGTGGATGAACACAATGGTTTAGGTAAAATAAAATAACATAAAAAAAATTCTATCTTCAACTTTCTAACCCAAAAAACCTAAGATACCGATGCGTCACGTTTTCTAGGGGATGCGGGTGCGGATGCACACGGACACGCGGATGTTTTTGGTTTCTACACGGAGGTGGGCAGGAAGCGTAACCCCTACCCGTAGATGCGTGTGGGATGCTTGGGAAAACATCCACAAAGCATCGGTCACGCATCCGGGTGAATCCACAGAGCATCCGGCTGTTTTGAGCACCAAGTCACTTAAGTGACTCAATAAAGCATGTGTTAAATTATTAATTTTTATTATATTTTGTCTCCTTTTTGCCCCAAAACCCTAATATAGGCCATTCATTGCTCATTCTTCTCATTTTGATTGCAGCTGGGCTCTCTTCTCATTTGGTCTCCATCGTGGCATTTTGAAAGTAAGGCCATTATTTTTGAAGAGGATCATTCATAGGGTGTCTATTGAGCTTCCACAAAGGACAATTAAGCATCTAAGGTAAGCATTTGATCCATTTCATGAGCCTTTTTAGTGATTTTTTTCAGATATTCATGAATTTTTCAAGTTTTGGAAGAATTTATTCAAGTTTTTTCCTTTTTTTAAATAAGAAATGAAGGAACAAGTTTAGCTGTCATTTTTTAGTATTTTTTTATCATATATTTGCACTTCAATGTTTCATGTTTGTAGTTTATTTGAACATTTCTAAGTTAATTTTTTTATTTTTTTATTAGATTAATAGTTTTTATTGTGCAAGAATCATCGCTATTGGTAGTCAAAGTTCAGCAGTAGGGCAAGGTGAATGAAGTGATAACTTCAATATTGATGTGGCATCTACATTATGGAGACACACCACAAGATTATTACAACTTTCAGGAGGTGGGTCGTACAACAACTCATATTCTCGGGTGAAAGCTCATTTTATGGGTCCTACTGCAAAGATGGAAAAAGGATGAGCGATGCACAATAAGCCGGATTTATAAAAGAGCAAAAAGTTGCTGATTGTATAGTGAGCGAATAAAAAACAAGCTTATATAAACCTTCATCCACAAAGAGCAAAGTGAATGTGCCCACCAATCATGTTGCATCCTTCAAACATGCATTCTTGGAAGTGGGAGAGGAAGATGAAGAAGTAGAAGTTATTACCCGCAAAAGAGGTCCATTGGATCAAGCATTCAAAATGGAGGCAAGAAAGCTTGTTGATGAAGCAATTGCACGTTGCCTTTATACCAATGGTCTATCTTTCAATTTGGTAAGATCGCCATATTGGAAGGAAATGGTTGCAACCATCCTTAAAGCGCTAGCTGATTACATTAGTTATGGGTTTGAAAAGGTGCATACTACTCTTTTGCAAAAACAAAAGATTTCTATAGACAAAGCTCTTCAATCAATTAGGGGAGCCCAAAGAGATGTGGAGTTTACGGGCAAGGTATGGAGGATGCACCATGACCCCTTCTTGTATATCCATATAGTGCTCTACATAGAAGGCCATCCTCAAACAGAGCCCCTTGAGGGATTAATCCATGTCAAGAGAATATATTGTTTGTAGATGTCCATCCTAACATGCTCATTCAACTCCTACTATGGAGGTAGGAGATGAGCGGGGGCATCCAAAGAGAACTGAAAGGTGTAAGACACTCAATCTCAATCCCCACCAAGCTCAATAGAACAAAGGCCTGAGCATACCAACAACGGGATTGACTAATGGAGTTGGAACCCGCAATTGCCTTTGAGGAGCGATAGGCCATGTAAGAGTATCCCTGACGAACCAAATCTATGAATCCTCAAAGCTGATGGAGGAACCAAACTAAATAAATGATGGCCCTGAGATTGAAAGGATGTGCTCCAAACTCAGCCAAAATGTTGTTGGGAGGAGTGGATTGGTGACACTTGATGATGGGTCAAAGAAGGGTCTGGACTCTCTCCACTGAAGCCTGGTCCAATTCTAGGAGAGAGAACCCCTAAACCATAGAGTCTTAAAGTATGATTGGCTTGATCAAAAAACCCATGAGAGACATCTTGGACATGGTGTCCTGAAAGTGATGCCGAAAACATTGTCTCTCTAGCAAAGCAAGGGAACCAAAACCCTTGTTGACACAAGACTGCATGGCAAATCTCACACTGAAATGGGGTCCAAAGAACTTGACCCTTAGGTACATGTACAAAGAAGAAATCTCAACCTCCTCGCCCTGAAAAAAGAAGAGGAGATGAGAGGTCTTCAAGCAATTGAAGACCACCCAAGTCTTGCCCAAGTTAACCACCAATTGTCGTGAATCACCAAAAGAGGCCAAACCATCCAAAAGTCGTCAAAGACCCTCCAAGGAGAATGCAACACCTTGAAGTTCCTTTGGAAATCCAAAGATCCTAATCAGGAATGAACGAGGATGAATTTCAATTCCAGACATTTAAGTTTCTGAGATCCTTTTTGTTGCTTCTCTATGCATCTCCATCCAATACTTAGCCAATGTTTGCTCATTTCTTATCTTTCCTAGCTTGGCTTACTTGCATTGCTTTTCCAACTCAACTCACTTGCATTGCTTTTCAGACTAGGCTCATTTGCATTACTTTGCCAACTTGGCTTGCTTGCATTGCTTTTCCAACTTGGCTTATTTGCATTGCTTTCTAGCTCAACTCACTTGCTTTTCTTTCCAACTCGACTTGCTTGCATTCACTTGCATTGCTTTCCCGACTCAGCTCGCTTGCATCCACTTGCATTATTTTCCAACATTCGAGCGTACCCAACGACAACAAGTCCCCTATATAAGTGATTTGCTTTATTCTCATACCTCCATAGAAATGATCAACACATTGCACACTAATCCCATTTCAGTGCTTTTCCACTTTTTAAACTACTTTTTCACTTTTTCGATGCTTTTACAAAGTCTTTTCAAGAGTTCTTTTTTTAGGGATGCTTTTTCTAGATATCCATTTTTGACCTATTGCCAAACTTGCTCAACTTTTCTCTTCTTCGGTTAGTGCTTATCTAACCTACCAAAAGTAGACATATTACGAAAGTAATTGGTAAAATACTTGCTTATCATTAATAGAGACCGAAAGGTCATTATATACAAAAGAATAAAACAATGTTTCCTTAGGAAACAATCGTAAAGAATAGAAACATTCTATTCTAATAGAGAAAGCTAAAAAACAAAAGCAAACTAAAGCTTACTAGATATTTACAATAGATAACCATTAACTAATAATAGACTACAATCTATTATCGCAATACCCTCCCTTAATGGTTAATCTATCTAGAACACCAAGCTGTCCTCTGAATTTGACAAACTTATCAGGACCAAGAGGCTTGGTGAGAATGTTTGCAGTCTACTCTATAGTAGGAACATACTGCAAATCTATAGTCTCGTCTTCAACTAGTTGTCATATGTAATGACAGTGAACATCCACATGCTTAGTTCGTTTATGGAAGACTGGATTTTATGCTAACTTGATACCACCTTCGTCATCAACAAATAGAGTAGTCGGTCCTACTAGTGACATTTGCATATCCCCAAGCATCTGACGAAGCCAAATAGCTTCACATCTTGCCTTAACAATCCCTTTGTATTTGGTTTTTGTAGAGGAGAGAGAAATTGTTTGCTGCTTCTTATTGGTCCATGTGACTACACTGGATCCCAAACTGAACACATATCCAAAAGTTGACTTCTTATCATCAATAGAGCCTGCTCAATCTGAATCTGTGAACCCACTGAGTTTAGGATTAGAACTTCGAGAATACAAAAGTCCATAATCTGAAGTGCCCTTTACATAACGAAGCACACGCTTTGCTGGCATCTAATGATCAGCCTTAGGAGCTGTCGTAAAGCATAAATTATAGCTAACTGCAAAGCTGATATCAGGCCTACTAGCAGAGAGGTAGATGAGGTTGCCTACTAGTTGCATGTATGTAGTTTTATCAATGGAAGGAGAATCAAACTTTGCAAATAACTTGAGACCTTTCTCCATAGGTGTAGATGCAGGCTTGAAATCTTGCATACGAAATTTGTCTAACAGGGCCCTAGCATATTTGCACTGGGAGATGAATATACCAGAAGATTGTTGCCAAACTTCAACACTTAAGCAATAATGCATGAGCCTAAGGTCAGTCATATCAGAATTTATACTGGCATAAATTCTGTTTGATTCCCTAAATCAAAGATGCCAAACAGCGAGTGATGATCATATCATCCACATAAATACCCAGAAGGATGATGTCATTGTTAGTAGTCTTGATGTACAAATTTGAGTTTGTAGAACTCCTCTTAAAGCCTTGATCACTTAGGTATTTGTCAATTTTTACGTACCATGCCCGAGGGGCCTGCTTCAAGTCATAGAGAGCTTTTACCAATCTGAGAACCTGACGGTCTTTACCAACAACCTTGAAACTAGGAGGCTGCATCATGTGGACCTCTTCATGGAGATCACCATTTAGGAAAGCACTCTTGACGTCCATTCAATGGACCTTCTAGCCAAATTGTGTTGCCATGGCTAGGACTAATCTGATGGTGCTCATCTTTGCAGTAGGAGCAAAGGTCTCCTCGTAATCAATGCCCTGACATTGAGAAAAGCCCTTCGCCACTAAATGAGGTTTGTACTTGTCCAAAGTACCATCCGATTTGTATTTGATTTTGTAGACCCATTTGTAGTCAATGGGTTTCTTACTTGGTGGAAGATCAGAAAGGACCCAAGTGTTGTTCTTCAGCGGGCTCTGGTGATCAGATGTCATGGCCTATTTTTACTCTGGAATTCCTTTAGCCTCGAAATATGTTTGAGGTTTAAACATACTGTGAATATTGGCCATGAGAGCAAAGTTAACAGAATTTGAGGTTTTGCTCTTTTTCTAAGTAGTTCTCCTATCAATGAGCTCATCATCACGAAGATGAGCAAGTGTCTTAGCCCACCACTTGGACCAGATAGAAGAATGACCAACATTAGTATCAGGAGATGCTTGGTGATTAGGGTCCTCATCAGAAGAATCGGGATCAAACTTAGGTGAAGCATTTATAAATCGAGGTGATCTTGTTGGAGAAGCCAAAGGTATCTGTACAGGTATCACTAGTATAACTGGAGCTGCAGGAAATACTGGAGCCCTCCCATCAGGTGGACCTAATGGAAGCCGAACTCCCAAATCATGAGCCTTCATAGGCTAGTCTGCTAGATTAAGAATAGGAGAAACAAGCATGAATAGTTCTCACTGCTCATCAAAGACTACATCACGACTATAGATGAGACGAGATGTCTCAACATTGATCAGACGGTAGGCTTTGTGAAGACTGTTGTATCCAGCAAGCATGAGTTTCTGACTCTTGGCATCCAACTTGGTGCGTGACGCATCAAGGATCCAAACAAAAGCAAGGGAGCCAAAAACCTCAGGTGACTGATTATGGGCTTGCAACCTGACCAGGCCTCTTCTAGAGCTTTACCTGTGACCGCCACTATGGGTGACCAGTTTAATAGATAAATTGCAGTGTTAACTGCTTCTGCCCAAAACTTCTTCGGAACATGTCTGTGTTTGAGCATGGATCGAGCCATCTTGGTGATTGTCCTGTTCTGACGTTCAACTACACCGTTTTGTTGTGGTGTGTGGGGTGTGGTTAATTGGCATTTGATGCCATGTGTATCCAAGAAGTTGGAGAAAACATTAGAACAAAATTCCCCCCCATTGTCTGATCTAAAAGTAATAATAGATTTCCCAAACTCTTTTTCAACTAAAGGTTTAAACTTCTAAAATAAAGGAAATGTATCTGATTTCTTTTTAAGGAAATAAACCCACATTTTTCTAGTGAAATCATCAACAAACAATAGAAAATACTTGGACCCAAGAACAGAAGGAGTGGCCATAGGGCTACAGATATCAGCATGAACATGCTGAAGTACCTGAGAAGCTCGCCATGAATCGCCACTAGTGAAAGGTGTGTGATGTTGCTTCTCATCCTGGCATTCATCACAAACTCCAAGCTGTTGACTCTAGATCTCTAGCAATCCAAGAACAAGCTCATCTCGAGCAAGCTGTGAGGTAATGCACATTTAAGTGCTCATATCGTTGATGCCAAAGTGTGCTGACAGAGGACTGTCGAGAAGCCATAGCTAAGTCCTGAGAATCACCAGAATCAGTAAGTCTGAAAAGACTATGATCCTCAAGAACCACTGCAACAATAGACTTAGTCGCTCGATCAATGATGGTGCACTGATGTGAATTGAAGGTGAATGCCAAGTGTGGAGAATGTCGCAACAACTCATTGACTAAGAGTAGATTTAGTTCCATCCCTAGAACGTAGTACACAAAGGAATATGAGATTCCTCTCATCAAACTGAATTTGAATGTTGCCTATGCCGATGACCGTGTACTCTTCTCCGCCACCAAAAATAACAGAGTTTGAATAAGGCTGGTAGTCAGTAAATCAGTCTCTGCAGTGAGTGAAATGACGAGAGGTAGATGACTTGACATGATCTATAGGTCTTTTAGTCATGAAGGTGTAAAAGGCAAATTCCACCTACTCAATGTGCTCTGCATTGTTCCTTTGGGTTGCGAACTTGATTGCTTAGATTGTGCAACTAAGCGTTTCCGACATTCAACCTTCATGTGTCAAACTTGTGGTAATAGTTGCATTAAATGTTCTTCTTTTGGGAACTATCTGATACTGGAGCAGAAAACTTCTGCTGAGATGGCTGTTGAAACTTGCCTTTATCCTTCTAAAAGGATTTTGTAGCAAAGACTTGCTCTGTGGAGGTGGAGCTAGAGCCGCCACCGAACTATTGTTTCCATTGATCTTGCTGAAGCAAAAGTGTATAGAGATCAATGAACTTCAGATCAACACCAGAAGACGTGATGTTGAGAGTCTTGATAAAGTGCTCATAGGGCTTTGGTAAACTCCGAAGAGTGATAACCACAATATCCTCTTCCTCCATCTTGCAACCAATGGCAACTGATCACGGATTTCCTGAATCCGATTCAGGTGTGCCTAGAGCGAAGTGCGCTCATCCGTGACAATAGAAAATAGAGTGTTTTTCAAAAAGAAGGCTCTATTTTTGTCAGAAGTCTTATGAAGACCTTTGAGATGTGTCCAGATCTTGGCAACTGTCTTGCCGAATGGAATTTGAGAAAGTTGATCATTAGTCACGAATAATTTGAGAAGCATCACTGTCTCTCGATTATTCAGATCCCATGTATCTTGATTAGGACCAGGAAAAGTTGGATGTTTCGTAACACGTAGAACAAGTTGATCGATGTTCCGATATTCAAAAATTGTGATGATTCGCTGCTTCCAAGTGCCATAATTTCGACCATTGAATTTGGAGTTGTGCTCAAGCAAAATGTTTGTCAGAGATGCCATGACACGTTTTTCAATGAGAAAGTGTGAAAATCTGTAAAGGCGCGTTCTTCAAGGCAAAAAAAGGGAACACCCAAAAAATTCAAAGTGACCCAAAAGAGCTCAAAAATTGAGGCACCCAGAAAAAATCAGACGACAACCTAGTTGAGCTCTCGAAAAACCCACCAAGAATCTGAAATCAAAATAATTTTTTGAGCCCAAAAATTAGGGTTTCAAAATAAACCCTAGTTGGCAACAATGGAGGCAAAAAAATGGCAGAAAAAAACGTTTGCAGGCAGAAAAATCAATGTAACGTGACTCGCCGTGAGTCAGGTGAGTCACACGAGTCACCATTTGGCAATCGAGTCATAATGACCTGTGACCCATGAGTGGCGGGTTAGGTGACGTGACTCGCTTGACTCGCAGGTCACGTCGTGACTCACGAGTCACGAGCAGGCTGACCCGACCGCAATAGCAAGAAATCAGGTGGGTAAAAAAAATAAAACCTCATATTTTTTTTATTTTTTTTCCTTCTTTCTTATTTTTATAACCCTAAAAGGGCTTTCATAACACTCTATTGTGAGAAGAAGAAAGAGAGAGAGAGGTAGAAGAGAAATAGAGTGTCCTTGTTTTGCAACCAGCTAAAAGGAAGAAGAGAAAAGCTTGCATTTGTGACATTGGAGCTTGCATTTAGATCATCAAGGAGTTTATAGGAGCTCTTCTCAACACTTCCCAAAGCATTTGAAAGAGGTAAGAGTTGATTTTTTAGATTTTGATGATTTTTTTCTCTATGCTTATTGGTTTTTTGGATGAATTTTTTTTGTTTGCTTATGGATTTTTTTTCACTTTAGATCTTCATAAAATACAATGCTTAAATGGTAATATTTGGTCTAAAATGTCTTATTGCAGCAACCTTTACATTTTTACTTACTCATAATGGCTCCTGGAGGTAAAAAAAACGCAAGCTCTCTAAAAGCAATAAAAAAGATGTGTTGGACGTACACCATAGACTTTTTGGGTAGAGCTAGAACTCAAACAAAATGCCTATTTTGTAAAACTGTTAATAGTGGAGGGATAAATAGATTGAAATACCATATTGCTGGCATTCGTGGTCATTATACTGAGCCTTGTAGAGCTGCAACTGTTGAGGCTCAGTGTTTTTGTTATGTTGCCTTTGAAAAATATGAGCAAGAAAAGGAATTAAAAGAAAACAATTAGCAGAGTTAGCTCAGATTGGTTCCAATTCCCTTCCACGCTCATTTGGAAATGTTTTTGAGTCAGCAGATTGTGTTGGAGAAGGTTCTTCCCACCCCCCCTATCGTCCTAGTGCTTCTGCTAGTCGTACTTCTTCTACATCTATTCCTTGCACTGCTAGTGGTGTTGCAGCTACTGCCCCTTCTAGTAGTACTGGTTTTACCTTTCGTGCTAGAGTCAGAAAATTTAAGTTGGACAATTTTTTTGTACAGTGTTCCACTCCTAGTGCACAACCCTCACTTGAGAGCTTGGGCTGGAATAAGGAGATACATGAAGCTAGAATAAGAGCAATTTGCAAGTTTTGGTTTTTCTGCAACATTCCATTTATAGCAGCCAAGTACTTCAACTTCATTTATATTTGATTGTTTTACGTTTTAAACTTTTAAGTTTTAAAATTTAAATTCAATTTTATACTTTTAACTTGATGTTGAAAATTTGAAATATGCTAATTAAAATGTTTTTCTAAATGTAACAGAACTCTTTATTGGCAAGGGATGATTGACGCAGTTTCCATTTGTGATGCGGGGTTTAAAGTCCCCACTGAAGATGAGTTGAGTGGCCCCCTCTTACTAGATATGATTGAGGAGATGAAACTCGAGTTGGAGGACCATAGAAAGATTTGGAGCCAAAAGGGGTGTACCATTATGATGGATGGATGGACAGATAGGAGGAATAGGACCCTCCTAAATTTTCTTGTTTCTAGCGGAGGTAATTCATCATCCTCTACTTCTTGAAGTCTAAAATTTAATGTATTATTAAATAATGAAAATTTTGTTTTATTGACTATTGATTCTTAAATGATAATTATTTTGTTTAATTTTCACTTTCAGGATTCACCATGTTTTTGAGGTCTACAGATGCTTCCTCACATGTGAAAAATGCAAAATTCTTATGTGAGGCTATTGAGGAGGTCATAAGGGAGGTGGGGGAAGAGAATGTTGTCCAAGTGGTGACTGATAATGCAGCTAATTATGTTGCTCCAGGTAAAATTTTAACTTCTAACTTTCTAAGTTCTAAAAAAATTATTTAAATTTTTCATTAAATTTTGAAAATTAAAAGTTTTCTAATACATCAAAAATTTTCATTGTTTCCTCACTAATTTAAAATTGTTGCAAGAAAATTTTTGATAGAGAGACCCAAAAATCTTTTAGACTCCATGTGCGGCCCATTGCATCGACCTCATGTTAGAGGATATTGGCAAGCTTGTATGGGTGAAATCATGTGTTGCTAAGGCCAAAAATCTTTGTATGTTCATCTATAATCATGCCTTGGTCCTCAGCACTATGACGCAATACATGAAGGGAAAGGAGTTGGCTTGTCCCGGTATCACAAGATTTGCCTCTAATTTTATCACACTAAAATCCTCGTTGAGTTCAAGGTTAGCTTTGAGGCGCATGTTTGTTGGTCCAGAATGGAGTTCCTCCTCCTTTGCCACCAGCCCTGCAGGGATAGATGCAACAAAATGCATTTATGATGATGAAGGTTTTTGGGAGCCATGTTCGAAGATTGTGGAGGTAATTTAAATTTTAAAAGCTTAAGTCTTAAAATTTTATAAATTAATTTATCTCATACATATTTTTGTTTTATTTTCATTGTGCAACTTTGCAAAGTTTCATCATTCACTAAATTGTTTTTTTGTTTAATTGTTTTGTAGATCGTTGAGCCCCTTGTAGCTCTCCTACGAGTTGTTGATGGGGAGAAGCCCTCTGTAGGCTACATATATGAGGGCATGGATAGGGCCAAGGAGGCTATTAAGGCCAATTATGTAGGAGTTGAGGAAAACTATGGCCCTATTTGGGACATCATTGATAGGAGATGGCAAAATCAGCTTCATAAGCCCATCCACGCAGCAGCCTATTACCTCAATCCGGCATACTGTTTCTGTGAAGATTTCAAGGCAGATGAGGAGGTTCTTAGTGGCCTATACACTGTGATATCGAAGATGGCCACTAATGCCACAGATATAGTGCTTGAGATGGATGCCTATAATAATGCATCAGGGCCCATTTTTTCAAGTCAAATTTGCAAAGGTCATACAAAATTGCAGCCAGGTAAAAATTGCAACTTAAGCCTTATACAATCTGATTTCTAAATTTCTAGCATTAAACTTTAAAGTTCAAATTTTTAAATGAGACTAATATTTTTTTCTTTTCCTTTTTTCAAAATTCAGATAGATGGTGGCAAATGTTTGGGCCTTCAACCAAAAACCTTTAGCAAATCGCCATCCGCATCATGAGTCAGCCAAGAAGCGCTTCTAGATGTGAGCACAATTGGAGCATGTTTGCGCACATCCACTCAAAGAGGCGTAACAAGTTGTCTATGGAGAAAATGAATAGGCTAGTCTTTGTGCATTACAACCTGCACATTAGGACCAAGGAGATTTTGGATAGTGACACCTCTCCAATTACTCTAAAGGAGGCTGATCCAGAGTCTGAGTGGATCACTGAGGCTACTGATCCTGTCTTTGATGATGAAGACCTATAGTGGGTTGACTAGGCAGATAGAGAGGGCTAGGCTGAGGCTGTGGCTATGGTAGCAGAAGACCAGAGAGCTCTAGTTGTTCCTAGTGGCACCTCATAGGCATTGGTAGAGCCAAAGACTACAGTTGATCCTAGTGGCACCTCATAGGCATTGGCAGAGCTAGAGACTACAGTTGATCCTAGAGGCACCTCACAAGTTGATGCTATGGCTAATCAGTCATCCAGGACCTACCTTAGACGCCTTACTAAGAGGCATTTTATAGATTATACTAAGCCTGAGGTTGAGATTGAGGTTGGGGATGAGGATGAGGATGACAATGACGATGACGATGACGATGACGATGAGGATAAGGATGAGGATGAGGATGATGATGAGGACTCCGACTAGGAGCCATAGCTATAGTCTTGTTTTAACTTTTTGTTTAACTTAACATATGATCAGAATTTGGAACATTTGATGATGACTATTGAATCTTGATGTGTTGGATTTCATATACATATACATTTTGATGGGTTGCATGGATTTATCATTTTATATATGATTCTATGTTTTACTTTTATAATATTTCCTTCAGCTACTGTTTAAACTTTAATTACTATAATATGGTATTTAGCAATTTACCTTTGTAGTATTGTACTTATGTAATCAATGTATGTTTGACTTTTAAGTTTTTAACTTTAAGTATGTGCATTATGATCAAATTATCTTCTATTTGATGATGTTATTGTGTCTTTAAGCTTTATTCAATAATGGGTGCATGGAATGTTCTTTAAATCCTAAAAAATCTCAAAATTTCGAAGTTTTTTCACTTTGCCGAGTCACCATTGAGTCACTTCCGAGTCTGAGCCGGGTCACGAGTCAAGTTACCCTTGCCGAGTCTGAGCTGGGTCCGAGTCACGTTACTTTGAGAAAAATGGTTGATTTCTTCTATTAAGATTGGTTTCCTGCCAAAACGTCACAGATTATGAAGAAATAAACAACAAAAATGGTATTTCAAGCACTTTTTTTGAAAAAACGACTGAAAAATGTGACTGTTAAAAACATCTTAAAAATCACAGGAGTTTGCTTCAAATCACGACCATGGAAAAATGGTAGCCTTTGCTGTGTATAGGTGTGATTTGTTCTTCGAAAACAAAACTAGACAAACCCTAGTTCAAAGCAAACATTCCAAACAAATAATTTTGAAAATAGTTTCTGATAATTTCAGAAAGGAAATTATTATTTTCGAAAAAATTTAAAACCCTTCTCTGATGCCATATTACAGAAGTAATTGATAAGATGCTTATTATTAATAGAGACCGAAAGGTCATTATATACAAAAGAATAAAATGATGTTTCCTTAGGAAACGATTGTAAAGAATAGAAACATTCTATTCTAACAGAGAAAGCTAAAAAGCGAAAGCAAACTAAAGCTAACTAGATATTTACAATAGATAACCATTAACTAATAATAGACTACTATCTATTATCATAATAGACATAACATAAACAATTTGTTAAAATGCAAAATCAAGGCAAATCAGGACATAGGGAAACTTGCTAAAAGTAGACACCACTACAAATAGAAAGTACATCCAAACTCAAAATAATGCCATTTTCGGGTGTAGTGGAACTTACTAAAAATAGACACAATAAAATAGACATTTCTAAAAATAGTGTCAAAATGCTCAAAATTTCATGGGTATTCTTTCTTGAAGTTCAATTCTTTCTCATACTTGACCTAATTCACTAATACAGTTTCCATTCTATGAGCCAAAGGTGAATGACACTTCTCTTCTAGACTTAGCCAATTTCACCAATTCTCATTTGAACCATAGGGAACCTTAGGGGACTTGGCCAAAGACTACCAAGAATGAAGCCAAAAATGCAATGCTTACAACTAAAAAAGGGGGTCCATATTATGAAATTTGGTGTTCATGTTTGCTCTCTTTATTCTACTTCAAATTTTATGTGATTCATGTTTTTTAAAGTTTAAAATAATACTTCACCACATACATACCCCTCCCCCTCTCAATATTTGTTAGTGTGCTATCAGTATGGAGTTCCTTTGAAATAAGAGCTTAAACTCTTGAAGGTTGATCTTGATTGTACACACAGATTCTCATGAAGGTCTTGCCACAAATAGAGCACCCTTATTTGATGGCTCCAACTATGCATTCTCGAGTGTTCAAATGCATACCTATCTAATGTCTCTCGGTGTTGATGTCTAGAATAGTGTGAGGAATGGCTACACAATTCTTTCAGCTCTTCCAACGAATACTGATGGGAAGAAAGCTTTTGAAAATAATGCAAAATCCATGAATGCAATCTTATGTGGTTTGTTAGAGACAACTTGTGAAAGTAATGCATTGTGATACAGCTAGCAAGATTTGAGAGAAATTTCAAAAACCATATGGAAATGACAAGGTTAAGGCAAAGCTTCAGACTCAAAAAAGAAAAATTGAAGTGTCTCAATGTAGGAAGAGGAAAACATTGCTACTTATTTTCTACTGATGAATGCATTTGTTAGCTCGATTAATAGTTGAGGGAAAGAGGTCAAGGAGTCCATTGCAGTTTAAAAAAATTTATGCTCTTTTCTGTTGCATTTTGATTCAAAGATTTCCGTGATTGAAGAGATGAAGGAACTCGATAAGGTGATTGTTGATGAGCTTCACAGCATTCTGACAGCCTATGAGATGAGGACAAATTCTGATTCTTTATCCAAAAAGGAGGCAGTCTTCAAAGTTCTGATGAGAGGAAAAAACAAGGAGTGTGCATCTACTGAAAGTTCTCATGGAAAGTCTAATTCTGAAGAGACAAATTTCATGAGCAATTTGCAAAAAAGTCCAGGTAAATATAAAGGCAAGTTTTCTTTCAATTGCTTTGACTGTGGTAAGGTAGGACATTCACATATAATGTCCATATGCAAAAAGTGAGGAAAACAACTATTGAAAGAAGCCTAAGTCCAACAAGAAGAAATATAAGGGCAAAGAGAAGAAATTTCAGAAATGAAGATCATAGTGATGAACAAGAAGGAGAAATAGATCTTGAAGAGTCGATAAGTACTTTAAATGTAATCAAGAGACTTAAAAAGAAAAGGCAGAGCTTGAAGTTGCGACTACAAGAAGAGAACAAGGTGAAAAATCAAGACATCTCAAGCTCTCGGAGAAGCTGAAAAGTTAATAGTTGATTTGAAGGTTTAAATTGAAGAACTAACAAAAATAAAAGAAGAAATCAAAAATCAGCTAAGCTCAAGGAAGAAAATTGTGAAAGAGTCAAGCTAAAATTGTTTCACTTAGAAAGATAAATCCTTGACACAATGGGAACATGAAAAGGTAAGTAAAAAAATCATGTCCTTAGACAAGGTACATTGAGTCAAAAAGATCATCTACCAATAAAGGTACATTTGCATTTATTGATCAGGTCATGTTCATGTATATCTGTTGAAAAATTATACCTTTACTTGATGACTGTTACCTCAACTCCATAATTTATCATTGATAAGAAAATTACAACTTAATATCTTCTTATTCCTGTCCTTCATCCACCTGTTACAACTTTCACCTATTGGACACAATAGGTTATGAAGTGACCAACATTTGGCACACCTAACCTTACCTGTTCATTGATAGATTTAATTATTAGTTGAGCATAAGTAGGATTAAGGAGTTGACATAGCCTCATTATGCAACAAACAGAAGGTAGTAATTTAGCATCGTATCTACATATTTTGATCTCATTGTTGAATTGAGGAGGTTGCCACCTCAAAGTGCTTAGTTTTATATTCAGCATTCTGTCATTCATTTCATTTCTATTGCATTCACTTTCTCTAGTTTGTTCTTACCTATAGAGTGTTGCAGCAATCATGTTTGTGCATTATATTGATTTGTGACATATCATTGTAATTTTGTTCATGAAATATAGTAATTTCATTGTAAGAGGCATCAGAATTTCAGTTTAGGCTACGATTCATTGCTGCAATATGGATGCAATTGTAAGCAAAAAGTCCATACTTCTGATAAATCCATCCTCTCAACCTATTTGTAATTCAGTTAGGAATTCACTTTGGTTTACCAAAAAATTGTTCAAAGTTTGCAAGATAATTATCCAAAGAGAATTTGAAGTTTTCTTCTACACCAAGCAAACTATGGTATATTAGAAAAGATCTGGCTGTGAGTTTTTGCACCCTTGCGCCATATGACAGTCAATGGTTTCAACCAAATGAGATAATTGCAATGGTATAGGTTGCTAACAGCCTTAATTTTCATGCTACTCTTTGGGTTTGGGTTTTTGTGACTTCACACAAGATAGCAACGGTTTGATTTGTCTTGTCAAGGCAACCATGAGGCTCTAGGTTGCTAATACTCAATTATTGCAAAACGAGCAGTTGCATAGTTCACAAGATTGAGCTGTAGAATACTTGTGAATTGTTTTTACAAAAACAAGTGACTAAAAACTTGACAAGTAGATTTTGCTGCAAGTTTTATGGTCTAACTTGTCATAAGTACTTAGCAAGTCCAAGCCCGAAGCTCACCACACAGGGCTCAGACATGTCAACATGGGAATAAAATCCATTCAATGTAGAAAAACAAGTATTTGACCTTTGTAAATGTCGCATGCCCATAGTTGAAGACCACACAACAGTTGGGCATCCTTAAGCAATTTGGAAGGACTTTGTAATGTATGTTGTCAGGAAACTTGGGTAGTTAGGCAGTTTGGCATAACTGAGGGAGTTACATGGGTGCTACGGTTTGCCTCGCAACCCCTCGGACACTTATGTATGAACCTTCTTCATAAGAAAAGGCATGTTGTGTATTGCGAATGTTACCTTGTGTTTGGTGGTTAATGAATATATGAATTTCTTTTGAGTTCATCAAGGGACTCAGAAGATCCCTCTAGAAGAAGATGAAAATAGTACCTCCTACTTCGTATGATAATGCATATAACCGTGCCATGGATTTGGAAAGCAAGTACAAGACCTCCAAGAAAGCCGACAAGTCGTCATCAGATGATGAGTCCTCTGAAGGAAGCAATGATGAGGATTCAAGTAAAAAAGTACATGCCCTGCAAAAGGACCTTCGGCAAATGATGAAAGAACTAAAGGCAACAAAAGGAGGATCTAGCAAAAATGAGGGTGAAGTATGGTGTACCGACTGCAAAGAAGTTAGACACATAAAGGGTTCTTGTCTTAGTTATCGGTTCAAGTTCAATTCGAAATATAGGTTCAAAGAACCAGCTTGCTAGTTTGGCAAAATTTTGGAAAGGGTTTTGGGTTTGTTTGGGTTCATTCGTACAAAAACATGTAAAAATTATTTTTAAAAATATATACATACATATTTATGAAGCCTAGAAGCATAGAGTATCACAAAATCATATGATTTAATCTTAATCATTTAAACAACAAAAACATCATAGGCATAAACTTTAAACATGTAAGTTGTGATCATAGCATTATGAATCACGATCATACCACCATATATTTCAATTAAAAAAATTCACGGCCATCATCAAAGATTCAAAACATTAAAAGTAAATCATGATCCATGAATAATAACATCAAGTTCAAGTATCATTATTTCAAGTTCAAGCTTCAACTAATCATAATGTATAAAATTTTAATATTCATCTTCTTTTTCATCATCATCATCTTCTTCTTCTTCTCATAGTCCTTTCGCATTAGTTGACTCAGCAATAGAGCTAAGGCCAACGGGATCAACACCAACAACAATAGTATGGGCATCAAAATCTTCAAAGTCCTCAATTGTAAGTCGAGAAGCAGAGGCATCCAAGTCTGCCAACTCTACATCTACATCCCACCTCTTAGTCTCCCCCTCTTTGTATTTCTTAAGTCTTGTGCGAGAGGAGACACAAATTGTAATGCACAAACACCAAGTTCTCCACTCTTTTCTATTACAACCTATTGCACTTCACTAAATGGATGAAAGAATATGTACTCTAATTTCTCTCTAAAGCGGATGAACTAGCAATCTATGAAGACATGACATGTAAACAATTAAAATAAAATTTAAATTATTTATCTTAAATCTTAGAATTTCTAGCAATTTATGAAGACAAATGAAACTAATAACAATTTATTTAGACAAAGGAAACTAACAACAATTTTTAAAAAATTAAACTTACTTGTGATATCACTTTGATTGCAAGGGGCTACAATGTTTGCAATCTTTGACCATGGAGGTACCACCAACTATGAGCATCCTTCCTAAATCGATGACGAAGAGTATCATTACTTAAATTTTTTGCATCCACAAACTATATGAACTCATTTGTAATCAAATCTTGCCTTTCATCATCAGGAAAGAGTCTTTCAAGTGCTGCCTTGTATCCATCAGACACCTCTATATCTCTATAGGGTGGTAGCCTTCCTGGTAGATCAGTATACTGGGTGCTATAGTATTTGGGCATCAATGTATTGGCAAGCAAATGTAGAGAAGTGGTCATTTTATTCCATCTTTCTATAACTATTGCTCACAATTGTTTGAAGAAGGTCTCTTGAGGATCTTGTTCCTTTTCATTTACAATTTTCTTGATCTTCTTAAGCATTAAGTCTATGCCATCATAGATCTCTACAAGGGAAGGCATATCCATGTCTGCGTACTTAAGCATGATCATTATGAGTGCGGTGAGATTTATGAGATATTCCACATGCTCCCACCAACTTTCATCCAATATCCTCTTCCTTATTTTGGTTGCCCTCTCAGTGTTGCTTTGCCTCCATACAGCCCAATTGTTGCTGATTACCATATTGGTAAGTATTTCTTTTACTTGCATAAGTCGTCTCAAGACAATTACAATTGATACAAAACATGTCTCAGCAACCTGTAACATAAAATAGAGATTGTTAGATACATACTTGATAAAAGAATACACATCATTACATAATCAAAAAATCAGAAATTGTAAGATACTCTTTTTTTAAATTAACTAACTTGAGTTCAAGTTTACTTACCTTCAGCAACTCCAAACATAAGAACATTCTGAATATCCCTTGAGTCATGTGATGGTTTGTGATGAACATCTAGATTTCCTCATCTTCTACATACACCTCCTTGATCCACTGAATACTCTTCCCAATCTTTTGTAGCATAAGATTGAATGAATGAACTGCACAAGGTGTCAAAAAAATATGTTGGTATCTCTCTTCAACCCAAAAAACAGCAGCTCTACAATTCTTTGCGTTGTCTGTTATGACTTGGACAATGCTTCTTGCACCCACTTGTTCAATGGCCTCAATTAGGGTATTAGAAATAAATGGCCCATCTTTTACTTGCCCCTCACAATCCACTGCTTTCAAAAACATTTCGCCTTTATGGGACACTGCCAAAACATTGATCAATGGATGATTTCTACAATCTTTCCACCCGTCTGAAACAATTGTTACCCTTGTCTCAATCCATGAATCCTTGATGGGCTTCAATTGCTCATCAATCAACTTGACCTCATCATCCAACAGGGTGGTTTGTACTCTCTCATAACTGGGACCTAAATACTCTAGATGCTTTATTAGCACTTCTCAACAACTGCTTGAAATATGGAGAGCGAACAAGATTAAAAGACAGCCCATTTGCATACAAGCATTTTGCCACATCAATGTCAAAAATTTCCCTACTTTGATTTTGAATTGTAGTTTCAAGTGGTTCCTTTCTTTTGTGTCCAATGGGTACTTCATTTTGAGAATCAGAGGCAGTTGAGCTAGTATAGAAGGAGTGATTTTCTATCACAACATCTGGGGTGGATTTCATTCCTTTTGCTCTTTTTTTATTTTTATTGCCATCAATTGTAATGTCCCCATTTTAGCAGTTGACCAAGTGTGTGTGTGTGTTAGCCTTGTTCTACATGGTCCCGAGGGCTAACGAAGGGTTTAATGGGATCCTGGAGTGTTTTAGCCTAGTCATTTCCAGTTTGGGCCAAAACGAAGTTGATTTACTCAGTTTCAGGCATACTTACTATTTTTAGTAAGTCGGCAGGACACAGTGCAGGTCAATTTTGGTGATTGGATTCGATACTCCTCGATGAGAGCTTTTCGATGAGCTATCACTCGCATTATTCGGAGTCCGATTACTAATACATTTTAATGCCTGAAGTTTTATTAAAGTAACGTCTAATTTAATTGTAAAATATTAAAGTGTTACTTTAATATTTATTTTATGGTGATGTGTACCCAAGGGAGACATAAGGGGTATTTTAATATATGTTTTATATATTACACATCTTTTATCCCACATTGCCCATATGAGTTGAGCAGACCCTTGGAAATAGAATAAAAGGAAGCATGTGTGGCTTCATTAGGCAGGGTTGAATATGAGAAGAAATTGGTGTGTGAGTTGCAGCTCCGTTCTTGGCATTTGAGGACGTCTATCCTCTCTTGTAACATTCTAGACGTCATTCCCTTGGGGTTTGGCCTTTGGAATTCTTTGTTATTGGCTTCATTATCAAGCAGTTTAGTTGCATTTCCGGCTATAGGCAGATTTGGTATTTTGCTCATATCTTCTTCACTACTTGTCCGACGCTTATGCCGCTTTGAGGGAATGGTATTACGAAGGTAGTGGGCTGATTGAAGGACAAAGTATTGTAGCAACAAGTTCGAAAGCATGGGCTGGAATATTATGTCAATACTGCTGAAGTAATTAGTGAGTTGTTAAATTTGCCATGTATTTGGTTTTATGAATTCTGAAAATAACAATTTATTAGCAGCAGTTCATTTCCACTTTGCATATTATTGTAGTTTCTTTCTTGTTTATGTTGTATGATACCAATTCCATGCACAAAACACAACAAACAAATAAACGTTTGATTTTCGGAGTTATAAGGGGTTTAAAACATTAAACGAAGAAATAAGAGGTTGCATGCAAACTGTTTGACAAAATTCCTTTCAGCAAATTGGTTTAGTTTTTTGGGACATCCAGGGGTGCCCATTACAGTGGTATCAGAGCTATAAGTCCTGCCATCTTGTGGAGGTTTTATAGGGAATTTGGAATAGCCGGATAGAGGGAAAAAGTGTTTGATGAAATGTCAAAACACTAAAATCAGAAATAAGTAAAAAAACAGGCTAAGCATTTATCTTTGAGCATGCGACAGGGGTCTTATAATTTCCGCGATACCAGAACAAGACAAAATAGGATTTCAGACTTGCAAAGCAAACAGTCTAGTACGTCCGTGCAGGTGGACATTGAATCCAACCATACAGACACAGAGGAGATATTCTTTGATCAGGACAATAATATGGGTGATTGAGATAACAGGAATACAGGATTAGGCGGAGGTGGAAATGCTAGTCCAGATCAGGGGGAGGTACTGTTCAGACAGCTACTGGATACATTAGAGCAGGGGCAACGTATGCAGCAGGAGCAGAATAGGCGAATGGACATGATGTTGCAGCTCATGGCTAGACAGATGGGTGTCAATATTAATCCAGGTGATGCCAACAACAGAAAGAATAACAGCGAGGGAAACAATAACAACGGAGGAAACAATAACCATGGAGGCCAAGGCAACAACAATGGTCCTGAGAATAACATTAATGGTAATAATGGACACGGCAACAATGGGAATGAGGCTGATAACTTTAGACACGTTGCACGCCCAGCACGGACTGCGAGCTCGAGACCTCTTCTACCCACTTTCCCACCCAGAGATCCGGTTCAACCAGTAAACGAACCGCATATTACCGAGTTACAGGATCAGTTCAGGAGGGACTGGGAGGCTAGTGGACCGGAGTTTCAGGCGGATATTTCTCTTAGAGATTATATGGACTTGAGGATGAGACACATGCCTAAAGCAGGAGGGAGGCATCAAAACTTTGAGCTGAGGAAGAAAGTTGGAAAACTTTCTTTACCTTATTATGATGCTTCAGGGAAGATGACTGCACGAGCTTGGGTGCAGAAGGTAGATACATACTTGCAACTAAATCCTATGCCTGAGGAGGAGGCTATCAAGTATGCGGCTATGCACTTGGATGGCGTTGCACATGAATGGTGGCATCATGGCATGGTGACTTTGGGGCATAATCAGATTACAGCCTATGAGGAATTCACCGAAACATTGATTGAGAGATTTGACACTAAGGATCCTGAGTTACATTTGAAGGAGCTAGCACAGTTAAAATGAAATAACCCCAATAGGTTATAACTTCTTCCAACACCAAAAATCTCAATACTTCAGGGGTTTGACGTTTCGTCCAACAATTTGCAAACAAGCGTTGATACCACTGAAATGATCCTGTCTTAAAGAGCTACTAAATTAGACCAAAACTGAGCTACGACAATTTGTCAAACACTTTAATGCCAACTTTATGTGCTAATAGAAACTCGCAAATATTTACAATTGCAAATGTAATATGCTATAATCTTATTAATAAAAGGAACCTAGCAAAGGGAAGAATCAACATTGGGTCTTCAATTGCTAAAGAAGGATTAAGAACTTGTCTCCGAGCACAAGCTTGTAGTCTTGAGGGTTCACATGGAATGTCTGGATTGAAAGATAATTTGCAGCTTGTTCGAAATTCCTCACCAATACCCTATAGCAGATCGCAACCAATATTCAGAATGTATTGCTGCTATCAAACCCCATGCAGCTCCAATAACAGTGAATGCAGCTCTAGTATAGTGAATGTAGGTCCTTAATATGGTATGATAAATCATCCAATGCTGGTAGGAATTGCAAAACTATAAGTTCCAACTGAAACCAACCCTTCTTTAACCCATTTGCAAACAATTTATGAAATAATTCTCAGCACAAACCCTTCCAGTCGTGGTTCGAATTGCAGACCAGAAATCGAATTGGTGCCTTGTGAAAACTCCTCAGAATGGCATCCAAATCTGTGATTCGAGCTGCCCAAACTAATGGAAGTGTTATCGCTGAGACAGTGGTGCGATTACTGATGGACTCCCCAATACTAGAGCGGTAGCTTGGGGTCACATGAGACTTTAGAGCCGATGCTGAAGGTTAATATACTCCCGTCTCCTGCAATGGCAATCTCGGCATACACAATTAATGTGAAAAAGCCGTTTTCCAACCTCCAAATACCTACGGCCTGTCTTAAGGAATGAGGCGCCTCGATTCTCAAGGAAATGTGCCGCTAATATGAGCTCCAGCCCAGGTTCGAAATTCACACCAAAATCTTTGCCGCAAATTTAAGAATAACACCTGCGATTTTTTGTAAATTCAAGTGACGAAAAAAATACACTATGAAGAAGCACCTAAATCCAGAGACGGCAGCACACAAGTTGTGAGGAAGAATTACTGCCCAATAATAAATTTCGACTTTGGAGTCTTGCTTGTCTCTTCGACAATCCAAATTAAATGCTGCAGACCCTGCTTGGATAAAAAGCTGAACTCCAAACCTTTGCGAATAGCTTAAATCCTCAAAAATCAATTCTCAGAATGATCCTCCAAAATTTGGCCTTAGGCCACAGATTTTGCCCCGATGAAATGACTGTAATGTCACCTCCAATCTGCAATAATTCAGGTGATATTTCACACCCTCAAAATTGCGAACCAATTGAGAGTTTTCGTTCTCAATGGCCAGTTGTGTCAATTGCAGAAACCCTAGGCTCCACAATGCACATGTGGTTGAATCACAATCTGATATCAAGAGGGAAATAAACAACTGCTTTTAGAATGAAGCCCCGAGGTGCCTATTTATTCTTTTCTCTCCATTTTCTCCAGAAGCTTCCAGAACATTATTTTATTTTATCTATTAAGTGACTTTATAAAATATTTTTATAATTCAAGTCACTTTATTAAATTAATTAACTATAAAGTTACCTTTTAATATTTATTTATTTGATAACTTTATAAATAATTAACTTAATATCACTTATTAAAATAATTAATTAGTCGTCCTCATAAAATATTCATTATTTTGGACAACCTAATTAATTAAATTAATTAAATCGAACTGCCTCCAAAAAATGGGGACATGACATAAAACAGTCAAGTTCTGTGGATGCTTACATTGCCGAGTTTCAGCACTTATCTGTGCTTGTTACTGATATCTCTCCTAGGAGATTGGTGGTGTTATTTTGTGATGGTCTTGCTGATCCATTACGAGGTTGGGTGAAGGGACATGATCCACTCACCTTAGCTGAAGCAACTAAAAAGGCATGAGATTTAGCCCCTTCGGTATACAAAGGAAAAAACCATTCAACAGATTCTTCCTACTACAAGGACAAAGACAAAAAACCGTTTCAGAAAGGGTATAGCAAACCCAAAGAAGGATCAAAAGGACTAGACAATGAAACCTTGAATGAACTTCGAAAGAAGAAGCTGTGCTTCCATTGTAGAGAGCCTTGGGACTTATCTCATAAATGTTCTCTCAAGGCTAAGGCAAATCAAATGGAGTATTTTTCAGCAGAAGAGTCAGAGTCAGAAGGGGAGGATCAGCACTCCGATTCAAATGAGGGTAACACTATAGAGGAGAGCAACATTCCTAAGGATGATAGATCGTTGGCACGCTTGACAGGGGCCCAAAAAGCAATCACATTTAAGGTCAGGGGTACTATCCAGGGGCAGAAAGTGATATCTCTTATTGACACTGGGGCTACACATAACTTCATAGATGCACAGTTGGTAGCCAGGAGAGGGTTACAGACAGAGGAGCTTGATGGGTTTAGAGTCATGGTGGCTAACGATGATAAGTTATTATGCACTCGGAAGATATCTAATCTTCGCATCAGGTTTGGAGATGGCTACGAGTTGGAGGATGAGTTCTATGTTGTGGACATGGGAGATTATGATGTCATCCTCGGCATGACATGGATGGCTTCACTAGTTGAGTTCACACTCAATCTAGCGAAATTGGAGATGAGATTCCAGCATGAGGGCAGAACTGTGGTACTTAGAGGACTTTCAGATGGAGGTTGCAAAGTAGTGTCCTTGAGGAGAATGCAGAGACTTTTTCGACATGATGACATAGAGTGGGCGGCAGAGTGCTACATTATGCCAACTTCACCAGAGCCACAAGAAAAGAGTCATCCACCAGATATCCAAAAGATACTTGATAGACACGCTAAAGTATTTAGCGATATTCCTCATGGGGTTCCTCCTGAAAGAGGGATGGAACATGTTATTGAGCTCGAGGAGGGAGCCAAACTAGTTATGATTACTCCCTATCATCATCTTAAGAAACACAAGGATGAGATAGAGAAGGCGATTAAGGATTTTTTGGAGATGGGGCATATCAGGCCCAATAAGAGCCCCTTTGCTTTAGCAGTAGTATTGGTAAAGAAGAAGGATGGGACGATGCGCATGTGCATCGATTACAGGGCACTGAATAAGAAAACAATTAAAAACAGGTATCCCATTCCTAGGATTGATGAGTTGATTGATGAGTTGCATGGGGCATGCTTCTTCACCAAAATTGATTTGCGATCCGGATATCATCAGATCAAGATGAGAGCAAAGGACATTGAGAAAACAACCTTTCGATGCCACTATGGCCACTTTGAGTTCATGGTTATGCCATTTGGTCTAACCAATGCACCTGCTACATTTCAAAGTTGTATGAACCAGGTATTCAGGAAGCAGCTGAGGAGATTTGTCTTGATCTTCTTTGATGACATCTTGGTCTTCAGTAAGATCTGGGAGGAGCACTTACATCATCTGGAGGAGGTGTTATCCATTCTGGAGAGAGAGTCATTGTATGCCAAGGAATCTAAATGTGAGTTTGGCATGACTGAGCTCCTTTACCTTGGGCATATCATTAGTGCAGATGGCGTTCGGGTTGATCCCGAAAAGATTAGAGCTATTGTAGAGTGGCCTACTCCCACAAACCTTACACAGCTTAAGGGATTCTTTGGTTTATGTGGTTTTTATAGGAGGTTTGTTAAGGGATTCTCACAGATTGCTACACCCTTGACAGATCTTACTAGGAAAGGAGCCTTCGTGTGAACAAGGGCAGCACAGAGGTGTTTTGAGCATTTCAAGCAGGTAATGTCTTCATGTCCAATTCTAGCTCTACCGGATTTCACGAAGCCTTTTGAGATTCATTGTGATGCATCAGGTGATGGGATTGGAGCAGTATTGATGCAGGAGAAGCATCCCATTGCATTCGAGAGTAGGAAGCTCCGGGGAGTTGAGAAAAGTTATTCTATCTATGACCGGGAGATGTTGGCCATAATGCATGCATTGGCCAAATTTCGATCATATTTGGTAGGTGGACGTTTTGTGATCAAGACTGATCACAACAGTATTAAATACTTCATGAGCCAGCGTGATCTTAATGACCGGCAACAAAAATGAGTGACTAAATTGCAGGCTTATGACTTTGACATAGAGTTTGTCAAAGGTAAGAAAAATGTGGTGGCTCATGCCTTATCTCGGAGACCTTAATTATGTGCTCTGGCAGAGATTTCAGGAGATTGGAGAGATCGGATTATAGCAGAGTATGTCGGAGATGCTTGGGCTTCTGGATTGATTTCAGGTACCATACAGGATGATCGCTATGAGGTGATAGATGAATTGATCAGAGTTCAGGATAGGGTTTATTTGATTCCGTCATCACATTTGAGAGAGGTGATACTGAAGGCATTTCATGATGCACCCACAACTGGACATCTGGGGGTCTTCAAGACCTACAGGCAGATCCGAGAGCGGTTTTCATGGAAAGGGCTCAAGGATGATGTTCAGAGGTGTGTCAGGGAGTGTGTGGTTTGTCAACAGAATAAGGGAGAGCATACATTTCCTGTAGGTTTATTACAGCCCTTGCCCATTCTTGATAGGAAATGGGAAAGTATTTCGATGGACTTCATCATTGGTTTACCATGAGTGCAGGGAAGGGATTGCATCTATGTGGTGGTGGACCGCTTGACGAAGTTTGCTCACTTCTTTGCTATTCCGTCCACTTACACAGCAACACAGGTGGTAGATCTTTTCTTTAGAGAGATATTCAGGTTACATGGGCTGCCCAGATTCATTGTCAGCGACCGGGATAGTAAGTTTATGAGCGTTTTTTGGCAAGAGTTGTTTAGGTTGTGTGGTACAGATCTTACACCTAGCACTAGTTATCATCCGCAAATAGATGGGCAAATAGAGATTGTGAATAAATGGGCGGAAGGATATTTGAGAAACTATGTAACTACACAACAAAAGGCTTGGATCAGATGGTTGCATATGGGAGAGTATTGTTATAACACCACTTATCATATGTCCATCAAGATGACTCCTTTCATGGCACTCTATGGTTATGAAGCACCTAGCTTCATGGATTTAGTTTTGGGGGACAGTAGAGTGCCCAAAGCCAAAAACTTATTGCAGGATAGTCAAGACATCCTGAAAGTGCTCAAAGAGAATATACAATAGGCCCAGAATCAACAAAAATTGTATGTTGATTAGCACCGAATAGAGCGTAGCTTCGAGGTAGGAGATATGGTTTACTTGAGGCTACAACCATATAGACAGTCATCGCTCAAGAAGAGCGGAGCTGAAAAGTTGAAACCTAGATTTTATGGTCCCTACAGGGTGATTCGCAAAGTGGGCAAAGTCGCCTATGAGCTTGAGCTTCTAGAGGGCAATCGAGTGCACAATGTGTTTCATGTGTCTAGGCTTAAGAAAGCCATTGGTCAGAGTGTAGTGCCTTCTGCAGATTTACCCCTTTTGGATGAGGAGGGGAAGCTTGTGTTAGTACCCGAGGCTATTTTGGACACCAGAGAGAGGAAGCTTAGAAACAGTATAGTGAAGGAGTATTTGGTCAGATGGAAAGACCTGCCGGAGGAAGATTCTACATGGGAGAGTGAGCAAGTTATTCAGTAGGCTGGACTGAGATTGCTTGAGGACAAGCAATTTCAAGGGGGGCGGACTGTAATGTCCCCATTTTAGCAATTGACCAAGTGTGTGTGCGTTAGCCTTGTTCTACATGGTCTCGAGGGCTAACGAAGGGTTTAATGGGATCCTGGAGTGTTTTGGCCTAGTCATTTCCAATTTGGGCCAAAACGAAGTTGATTTACTCAGTTTTAGGCATACTTACTATTTTTAGTAAGTCGGCAAGACACAGTGCAGGTCAATTTTGGTGATTGGATTCGATACTCCTCGGTGAGAGCTTTTCGATGAGCTATCACTCGCATTATTCGGAGTCCGATTACTAATACATTTTAATGCCTGAAGTTTTATTAAAGTAACGTCTAATTTAATTGTAAAATATTAAAGTGTTACTTTAATATTTATTTTATGGTGATGTGTACCCAAGGGAGACATAAGGGGTATTTTAATATATGTTTTATTTATTACACATCTTTTATCCCACATTGCCCATATGAGTTGAGCGGACCCTTGGAAATAGAATAAAAGGAAGCATGTGTGGCTTCATTAGGCAGGGTTGAATATGAGAAGAAATTGGTGTGTGAGTTGCAGCTCCGTTCTTGGCATTTGAGGACGTCTATCCTCTCTTGTAACATTCTAGACGTCATTCCCTTGGGGTTTGGCATTTGGAATTCTTTGTTATTGGCTTCATTATCAAGCAGTTTAGTTGCATTTCCTGCTACAGGCAGATTTGGTATTTTGCTCATATCTTCTTCACTACTTGTCCGACGCTTATGCCGCTTTGAGGGAATGGTATTACGAAGGTAGTGGGCTGATTAAAGGACAAAGTATTGTGGCAACAAGTTCGAAAGCATGGGCTGGAATATTATGTCACTACTGCTGAAGTAATTAGTGAGTTGTTAAATCTACCATGTATTTGGTTTTATGAATTCTGAAAATAACAATTTATTAGCAGCAGTTCATTTCCACTTTGCATATTATTGTAGTTTCTTTCTTGTTTATGTTGTATGATACCAATTCCACGCACAAAACACAACAAACAAATAAGCGTTTGATTTCCGGAGTTATAAGGGGTTTAAAACATTAAACGGAGAAATAAGAGGTTGCATGCAAACTGTTTGACAAAATTCCTTGCAGCAAATTGGTTTAGTTTTTTGGGACATCCAAGGGTGCCCATTACATAAATGGCATCGTGTCTAAGCTCATCTCTCTTTTCATCTCGCTCATACTCTTCAATATATTTTAATACTAATGAGTTTGGCATAGGTGCATTTTTTTTCCAGGACATTTATTCACTCCTCTACCAAGGTATCCACACAAATGACCCACCACACGATAATATGAATTGTTTTTTTCTACATCACAACCCCGACATCTCCAACAAAAGCCACCACCTCCTGGAAGAGGTTGTATAATATCCACGTACTTCCACAAAGGAGAATCAAATGGGGGTTCTATTCTTTGTGGAACATTGGCATTGCCTATTGAGGAATATGGAGATCCCTTTGAAGCTCATTTTCCTATGATAAGAAATTGTGTACATATTGACATATTTTTATTGAGAATAAAATTTTAGCCTTTAGGGAATATAATAGCTAGATCTTATTGGCAATGAAAGATATTTGAAAAAGTAAAAAGAAAAAAGCTTAAACAAAACATTGAAACAAAAGCAAAATAGAACAAGAACTTACCTCTTCCTGTCATTGTAAGCTTACAAAGATGTAGCAATGAGACAAAAACACTTCAATCTAGCTAACAATCCAATCTTCCAACTCCACTTTGCACAAACTTACTTTTGCTTAATCACCTATTTGCTCACAAAATCACCTATTTGCACACAAAAAATGATGTTAGAAGCCAAAATAACCTACTTACATTCACTTTTTAGGGAAACCGGGACTCAAAAAATATTAAATTTGTTATAAAAAAATCACTTGCAAATCGTCCGTCGACGCAAATTGCTCGAGTTCGCACTAAATTTGACATGGGCAACTGAGATTCGCTCGGGTTCGAATTCTTGGTTTGGGGGTTCGAATGTAATATCCCCATCTTTTTAGCATCTCAGTGGAGTTCTTAGCCTTTACATTCTCCGCATGCTAAGTGAAGAAATAAGGAGAAATTGATTAAATTAATTTTTGATAAAGTCATTAAAAAAATTAAAATTAAAAGGTGACTTTATATTTAATCAATTTAATTTTCTAGAAGCACAATTAATTATTGTATTGCAAGGGAGAAGCTTCTAGAGAGTGCGTTTTCTAGAAATACAATTAATTATTGTATTGGAAAAGGGGAAGCTTCTAGAGAATACAATTAAATAATATTTTATTTCCTTCTAGAATGGTGAAGGAAAAGAATAAATATAGGGGAGAGGTTCATTGTTAATCATCCGAATATTGTGAATTGCATTTGATAAGAACTTGAGAGAAGAAACTAAGGTTTCTGATTCAATCAGCCATTGGAGAACATCGACTTTTTAGTGTTGCAACCATTTGAGGTGGTGAAATATCCACTGAATTCGGTATTCAGGAGAGCTTCAATTTAGGAGTTCTATTTGTGCTTAAATTGGAGAATACATTTTTGGCTGCTACAGTACGCATGCACAATGCCGCACTATAGTATTTATGTTTGATTCATTTCCATCCTTGGGCATCACTATTATCAGGTTCCTCTTGCAACTATTAGTAGTTAGCATCGTAATTTTTAGGCATATGATTTTGCTATGATAATTCAGAATCAGATTTTGGCATTACTGTAGTCATTATTGTAAGCCCATTTGTCTTGGTAAACTCATAGCAATATTGTACATGAGAATGAATTCAATAAAGGAGATACATGTTGCATACCATTTGTTTGATGAAATGTCCATCAAATAGCATATATGATCAGCATAATAGTTGTATGTCAATTGTTTGTCAAAATGTCAATTGGTTGTAGGTATGCATTCCATATCTAGTTTCCATGTCTATGCATTGAAAGTACCAAAAGAATTGCACTTGCATATGAGTTCATTGTAATATTATTTGCGAACATTCCAAATTTCTTAGCATTAAAAGACAGCATACAAGTGTTTGACAATATTCCTTGAGCTAAAATCAGTTAGTTTGGGCAAGGGATATTACATCGAACCAGCTCAAGGAAAATCAAACCTTGTTCAAACTTGGGCCGAACTAGACCAGTATTTTGAGCCGGTTTGAACCTAGGCAAGGTTCTTGGGCCAAACTAACGAACCTAGGTAACTAAGTGTGTGTGTGTGTGTACACACATACATACATACATCTATCTATCTATCTATCTATCTATCTATCTATCTATATATATATTATATGTGTATATATATATATATACATACACATACACATACACATACACATACACATACACATACATACACATATATATATGTATGTATGTATGTATGTATTTATAAATAATATATGCAAAGAAATGCATGAAATATACAGACACAAATTAGTTGATATTATGACTATTATACTTCACCCCTTATCAAAATTCATATGATATATCAATATTTGCTTGTTCAACATTAGTCTTAGACAATAAGTTCCAATAGGTCATGTTCAAGATTCCAACAAATTAAAAACTTAGTTCATGATTGAATTCAATCAGCTAAAATGCATCAGACTGAATCATAAGGATTTGCAAGAAAATCCACATTCTCATCATCATCTCCAATTGCTGAAAGATCATTAGAGCACATCCAAATAAAAATATATTAAGTTTGGGCATTTTTTATTAGTTTTCTGGGCGTTGGGCCCATGGATTCCTCTGGATGCATCTAGAAGCCAGATCCATCTGAATGCATCCGGAGACCTGTGGCTAGCTTCCGGCCATAATCCACAGGGAATCTGGATGCATCTGAAATCCAAACATATCTGCCTCTGAATCCACCTGATCTGGGGGCAAATCAGTATCTTAACTTATTCTTGTACACTTCATCCATTTATTCAAATTTTCAAGTAATCAACTGCATTTGACTCAAAATATAATTCTTGCAATCTCGAGCACCATAGCCTAATGCAAGGTAGTACGATATTGTGATGGTGATGACATATGTTCAAGCTCTGCTGGAACTCCTCTAATTAAAGGAAGTCATATTGAAACAAGGTTGGGTGGAAGGGGTTAAATTGGTGAAATACAAAGTCCTTGCATGCAACCTGAGCTGTTCCAAGCATGATAGTAGAGTCCCCAGCATCACATACCAAGATGAGAAGGATAAGCATTATAATTTAACTCTGATGTATACAATGTATCTCTTGCCTTTTAGTCATTAACTGCCTTCATTCCAATATTCATATTTTGACCCCAAAACATGGTTTAAATTGTTAAAATTGTAGCTTCAGTTGGATTGAATTGATCTAGAGTTAATCTATAATGGTTATTGGTTAAACATTATTGCATTTGATTAATCATTAATTATATATATATATATATATATATATATCAGCCCCTGCATAAACATATTATTCGACCCAACTGCCATAAAATAGTAGGGACCCTAATGAACCCATCTGCACCTCCATTGATCATTTTGATCGCTACACCCCCAGATTAGTTGATTAGTTCTGGCCCCTACTATTCTACAGGGGACCCACCCTGGGCATGTTGCAGACGTATAGAATCTGCCCTTAGCCCCCAGGGGCGGATAGGCCTAAACTAGAGTCCCACCCCCGGCTAGTTTCCCTATATATATATATATATATATATTGCTGTTAATTATGTCTAATGATTATTAACTCACCATAGCGAATACTGATTAACATAGAGACATGTCTCTTCATGAGATGTGTCTTTTCTACTCCTATATAGATGCATTTGGATCTCCACTTGGAACATACAGAGTGCTTAGTACATTTGCAGTGATCCCTTAACATAAATCACACGAGGAAATCACTTATGCATAATGTTAAACCTCTGTTCCATATGAAAACAGCCAAAACTCTAAAAATAGCAAAATATACAGTTTATATTGTCCGCTGAACAATGGCTTAGTGGAAACGTTGGGGACCTGTTACAATGATAACTCAAATTCAAACTCTGCAAGATATGCCATGTGTTAATGCGGACTACATCCGAACAATGCAAGGTCGGTTCAATTATCAGGCAGATTTTGGCATTAAAAAAATTCCTCCAGAATTAGATGCATTAGAAACTTGATGGAGCATTTCCCTGGTTGGAGAGTTATAATTTCCCTCTAAAAACATAATAACAAAATGAAATTAAACTACAACCTAATGTTGGAATGGCTGTTAATGCAGCCAAAAGCTCATATACAACTAAGCAATATAAAAAGATTCTGTGAGAGTGAATTTATAAAGAACAGATTAATCAAATTATGAACATGAGCGCTACGCGTGATGATAAAATGAAAGTGGGTTTACCTGATGAAGGGCAAATTGAGTCCCCACTTAATAGTGCTACTCTTGTTCACACTAAGAGCTGCTTCACAGATAAGATTCTTCCTTTGGCAAGTATACAGATTCTTCAGACATGGATGTCTCTGACATTGAGAAACTGAAACCCCGGGAAACCAAGACGGTGAACCTACTAGGTGTGAACAGTAAATTTGTATAGATGAAGCCATCGATATTTTGCTGAACGTTTTCTTTCAGGCAGGCGGGATGGGAAGTCCTGTCCTCACAATTCAACGGTTATCCTTTCATTATGTGTGAGGTAAGCACACAGACTGTCCTCTGCTTTTGGACTGGCAATTTATGTTTGCAGGTATTAATTCAGAGGATTGTTTTATTATTTAAAAAAAAAAATTAGGTCCAATTTATTCTAGTTTTTTTCTTAAATGCGAAGTCAAGACATCAAGGAAACCTCTACAAAACATGTATACGGTCATGGTTAGTGATAAGAGTGTTTATAACAACAATTAACGTATAGAATAAATATACAATATAAATATATATTTATTAAATATTGAGAGATATTAATTAAACTATTTAATTTTGTAATCAGTAAAGATTAAGGGGTTTGTGTCTATTTTATTAAAATTTCATTTTATTGAAATTTAGATTTTAAGTTTAGTCTGAATCAAAATTCGTTACAAATAAGGAGTTGTTCTTCTAAATGAACAAAGCACTCTAGTGCTAAGATTTATTAACAATTTATTGCATTAAGTATTTCTATTTGCACCACCTTCAATCTACAGACTATACGAGTGTATGAAAGGTTCAATCTACCTTCTTATCACTCTTCCGTTTCAAGAGTTTACAACCTTCCTCTAACTTTGCAGCCTCCTTCAATGTCATTGTATCATCAAAGGAATCCTTTGCCTCCCCAAAACTTCACGAGTGCCCACCTTGAACCTAATGTGCCACCATGGCTAGAATCTGTTGGCTTCTAATTTGACATAATTTTAACAAGATCAAAAAACCTAGGAGTTAGCTAGAAACCATAATGAGTATTTTGATATGCAAATTAAAAGGACCAACTGACAAGACTTTGTGATGTCTTCTCCACTTTGAACTCTACAAAATTCGGGCCAATATACCTAAGAATTCATCTTCTTTATCCAATTTTCAATTCTCAATATGAATTCCAATATAACAGATGATTTAGCTTTAATTCTTCTAATTCTAAGGATTGTAAAAGAGATGATTAATGGCTATTCTATCAAACCCTCAAACTCCATGATTCAAGTATAGGTGATACTTCATATCTACAACAATAAAATAGTAAAAGGATTGATTTATAAAAGATTGCACCATATAAGATATTCCAAACTAGATCAACTTCAAGGATGACCAGTGCCTTATCTATTGGGCTATAGAGTCATAGGAATTTGATATTTACTTCTGGATCTATCTTAACACTTTGTGAAAAGAATATCAATATTTTCCAGATCTCATTCTTATCAAAATTTGCAATGAAAAGTGTAGAATTCTTCCAATTTACATTAAGCATTTACATATCTAACTAGATTATTAGCAAAAGTAAATCGAAAATATAATTCAAAACAAACTACAACTGAAATTTAATAAACTTTTACTTATCAAATCTCAGAGAATAAAATGGAGATAAAAGAAGAGACAATATCTAGAATGAAAAGCCACATTTCTGCATTTTGTATTAACTTCTTTGAGATGTATACAATTCAATGACAATTCCTATCAGAAGACAACTCAATTAGACAAGAAACTGTTAGCTTTTTTCATTCTATCTTTGGAACAAAATTATTCAATATGCACGGACTGACACAGAAATCAACAAAACTTTGTTCAAATTATAATTCTTAGACCCTTACTCCACATCTTGAAAATTCTTTTATAGAATAAGGATTGCAATAAGCTTTAGATGGGAGGACACATGTTAAAAAACAAGATACAACAACTTTTTCAAATGAGACAAAATAGTTACAAAAGAATGTTGGCAATAGCCAAAATTAGAACAACTGTCAATCTGGATGTTACGGATCAACTTTGTGATTTGTAATGAGTGTATTCTCACAACAAGTAAACTGTAAAGATAAGGTATCTCTATCAGATAGTTGTCCTCCCTCTTGATGTTCTTTAACTTTTCCTTGCTTGTTCAATCGTTATCTCTAGATGGAATTGCCTTTATATCAATTATCACCTCCTAGATAGTAATATATGGTTCTTCATCTAGCCAGGTGGCTTTTCTAACTGTATTCAGCTCAGTTAGGCACTTATTTCATTTAGCATTTGTTAGGACCATAACCTTTGCAACTATTTTATTAATGTCAGTTGTTAGCTTATAAAGAATATCAACAATATCAAAATTTGTTGCTATATCAATTTCCCCATTGTTGTAGGCAACAAATCTTTCATGCTTAAAAATGTTGTCAAATGAATCTGACCATTCTTGCTATTCCCTAAGCAATTTTTTGAATGAAGATAGGTGTACCATTAGCAACAGTCTTCATTTTCTTGTTTAATGCATTTAAATCTTTGACCTTATTTACCATTTTCCCTATGTAAATGATGGTCTCTTTGGGAAATTCTTTCTTTTGGAACAAACTTGGGACCAACTTGTCAAAAAATGGAATGTAGGGGCTCCCCTTGGTAAATAATGGAGAAAGAACGGATAGTGCCTCAATGCATTGATATTCTGCTTCTTGCAATATTATATAGTTGTTGTGGAGATTCTGAAAACCTTGTTTGAGGACATTTATTTTGTGTGAGAGCATGCTTTCCATAGTCTCAACTTCAAATTTCTTTCTTGCTTCCAACTCATTCACCTCCATTGGCTGATCCATACCCATATTTGTTGTATCAACATCACTTTGGGTCTCTTGATCTTTGACCTATGTGATAGGTCTGGTTACATTCCTCAGAGTTCTTACTTCATTCTTGAGGGTAGCCACTTTTTGCTACAATATATAGGTCTTCTTCAATTCTTCTTCAAATTTCTTCCTTGTCTTAATGGATATGTTGTATGTTTGATACAATTGTTCTTCAAGCATATCCATTTTACTCTTCCTCATGAGTGAAGCAATGTTCACTAGGTTGTGAATTTGGTCACTTGATGTTGTTGTGACATTCCAGAATATCGCATTGCCTTGGGGAGTCTCTGACTTCTATCAGAGTTGGCTTGTCAGATTTAGGGGCCATGCTCCAGATTGCCATTGTTTTGGAGTCAACATTGAACCCAGATCCCTGTAATTCTCCTGCAATATTAGTCTCCTCAAATAATATAGATCTACTTTGCCTCCTTATTTGGCCCAACATAAAAGATGAGTTGAGTTGTCATCCAAGGAAGAGAAACATCTCGCTTGTTTTCACTAGTTCTCTAGCCTCTTCCATAGTGAGAGTTTCATTGTTTAGATAATACTTCTATAGTTTCTGCAATAGTTCAACTACTGTCTCTTGTGAGTCTCTTGGCTGCATTTGAAGAGTGAGTTCATTCTATTTAATTTTAAACAAGAATGATTTGAATACCTCAGAATTCATGAAGTCATCATCTTTCATAAATTCTTGAGCTTGGATTATTCTTTCATCCAGCATCCTTGTCTCAAGCTCAATCTTATTTGGGATTTGTTCATTTTGACATGCCTGCCTTATTAGGAAATTATGTCTAATATCATCAAAATACTTTGTCCCCCTTGGCATGATTTGTAGTGCCTTCTCCCTTGCCTTGTTTGGGATTTCTATCAGCTTTTATTTCTTTCTACCACCTTGGGCCCGAGCTAAATTCTCTAGTTGATCCTCTTCAACATCAATTTCAATAACATCATCATGCCCTAGAGATTCAGGTATTTCTCTATCTCTTATTTTCGGAGGCACTTGAGACATTATAGCATCATAATTGTTGATGCACTTATTGTATCTATCAATATGCCTCTCCTCATGGTAGAAGTCTTTACAGGAGGCATCATATCTTTTCATCTCCTCTTCTACCCTCATGATTTCCCTCCATTTCAATGTTTTATTTTTGCGGGCCTCTATTTCCAAGTAGTTCATGATCACATCCTTTTCCCAACAAGGCTTACTACTTGGCAGAGTGAACTTTCTCATCTATTTGAGGGCATGCCTAACTAGGTCATTAGGATCATAGGTCCTAGCAGGGGTTGAGAGCAATAAGAATTCACTCATGAATTCATCTATCTCTTCAATTGCATCTTTGCCTATAACAAAGTCTCATATCTTAACATTTCTAGGAAAAAAGAAACTCTTTTTAAATTTAGGTCCTAGGTATTGCTTGTTCATCATTATTAATTTCCAAAAGAATTATATTATCCCCATTCTCTTAGGAATGCATTTGGGCAGAACATGAGGGGGTTGGGGGAATTCATAAGCCCTTATTAAAGAAAAAGTTTCAAAAAGGAAAAGACTTGCTCGATCATGACCTAACCTCCTATCCCCATTAGGGCATGCAAAGGGTCTAATTAACATCTTAACACCCCTTGGAACCCTCTTTGTTATATCAGTTAGCATGTTGGAAATTGGACAAACAAAATCATTATAGAAAGCAATAGCATTGGAATAGGGATAAAACCTTTTCCATAATTTGGTCCATAGTTGCATCGGCAAGCTTTCTCCATTCTTCTTTATCCCTTTAGTGAAACCAAGGCTGATGTGCCCTATATTCTTATAGATAATTATGTGCATCAACAATGAGTAATGGAGGAATTCAAAATTACCCATCTCTCCCCTTTGGACAATAATAATCTCATTGTGCATCACATTTATAATTACCTTATCTACTTCAAAAATAGTATGCTACAAGTATCTACTGAAAAATTCCAAGGGCATGAAGTCTCCTACCTTTTTTTGGGAGCTCACCTTTTTCCTTTATGGACTTAGGGATATGTCTTCACATAACCTTTCTAGTAAAGAAATTCTTCTAAGTCTTGAATGTCTCATCCTTTTTCTCTTGCTCTATAATTTTTTTCATTGGTCCTTTAAGGTCAAAAACTTCAATAAAGGTCTCCCTATCCAAGGTACACAATAGACTCATATCCTTCCTATGAAATCCATGAGTTGTAGTATTGTAGGATTTTATCAAAGCCTTCACCAAGTGTACATCAACTATGACCACTGGCATAGTTAACTTTGGCAAAAAAAAATGCTAAGGGTTGTAGATTGGTGAATTTTCAAACATATTGTTATAAAAAATACTAGAATAACTTATTGTCATTAGTTTCTGGTATGGTTGCATCTCTATAGAAACTATATGTATCTTTGAATATATGTTAATTTATTGTCTGGGCATGGGATGACCCTGGTAGAAAGTAAACCCATTCCTCAATGTATAAACCGGCTAGCTTTGTCTTAGATTGCTCAACACCTTGAGAAATTTCTTCTACATTGACTTGTGCTATCAGCTTGCCCTCTTCTTGTGCAATTTTGTTGTGAACTTATTTTTTCCAAGCACTTCTTTTGCAACTCAATTCTTTGAAATAACCTCGTGTGCAATTCTCTTTTGGCTCTGAAACTTTGTGTCACCTTTTAATAGGAGTTGAGCATAGCATTAATGGTCTCTTTAAGTTAGCATGCACGAGAATTTTCAAAAATTCAAAAAAGTCACAATCTAGGTTTACGACACTTGTACTACCAGCTTTGAAAATCTCTTTTGCACTTTTTTAGACAATACCTCTCTTTTGGTAATGATGAAGTTACAACAGTCATTTTACAATTCAATTTTTATGTTGCGATCATGTGAACACTAGACAATTATTAGCTATTTGTAGCTTCACAAGGCTTACCTTCTAACTCTTTTCTTTGGTCGTGACTATGCGAAACCCTTTATCGTTGCTTCATTGTCTAATTTCATGCTTGATCTTTTGACTGTGCAATTGAGCAAGCACTACCATTATGTCTTGGTCATTACTTCATGGCTTATATCTTATAATGTGCTCATAACTAGGCAACCACATAAACTTCTTCATCTCTTGACTACATTGAATAGTCACAAACCTTTGATTTAACTGAGTCTGATCGGTTGTGAAACTGTGAACACTAGTAGTCACACCATCACAGCTTGGTTCTCATATTAATATTTAAGGCTCGCAACCATGCAAAACCTTTAAGTCTAATTGATTACTTGATCACTACCTTTATTTCCTTTTATCACTTTAATTGTGCGACCATGTGAACACTAAATTTTTATAAGCTCTTAATTGTTTCATCAATTCACAACTATTTGATCAATTGCATTCTTTAATAGCATAATTATGCAATCAAATAATTATGTACAATATTTTAACCTTGATCACCAGGTTGCAGCTTATATTTTTCATTACCCTTTGGCCATTGCGACTGTGAGATCAAGCATTTCATATACCTTCATTGAATAAATTTTTTAGACATGCAACTATGTGATCAAAGAGATTGTCAAGTTACATCTTCACTTTATGTTATATCTTCTAACTGTGTGACCACGCGATTAGTGCTTGCTTCAAAGGCTCTCAACCATGTCACCAGTTCACACCTTACATTTCTCTTTACAAATCAAACCTCATGACTGAGTGATCAAGAATTTTCAAATGCAACACTAGTTGTTTTGCATCATCACAACTCTTATGTCAAACTTCAAGCTTAGCCGCATGACTGTGCAATCAAAGAGATCGCTAGGTCGCTCTATCACTTTGATTGTTTGAATCTTTGGGTTGCAAAACAATAAATGACATCTCTTAACCTCAGTCATTCCTTCACACCATAAACTTTTATGTTTGATTATAACAAGTCATCTTAGATGCCTCTGTGTGTCCTATATTTGTGCTTCTAAGAGGGTAGTGACTAAGAGTTATTCCCTTTTCACATTGTTGCATTTCCAGATAATTTCAACTTACTAGCAAACCTTTGGTAGGGATCACATTTTCTAACTAGAACAAAGGAATCATTGAATAATATTAGCCACTAAAAGCTAGCTCTTATCACCTTATGGGCAGTAGTCTTGGTCATATAATGATCTCCACATACTCTTGAAATTCCAATGAGTATTTTTGTTGATTTCTTATGATCAATGCATTTCAATAGTATTCCTTCAAAATTTCTCCACTAGAGGCACCCATTGATAATAATGTATCTGATGGCCTGTAGCTTTATAGATCTTCTTTCATTATCATTCAGATGAGATGGAGCTTCCATATGTTGCAAGTAGTAAATAACATTTTTATACCACTCACATTCATCCATATCACAAGTATATGACACATTGTCCTCATCTACAACATTTATTTGATTTGCATCCAAGTTGGACTCAGCCATTAACTTAGCCAACCCCTGACCTCTCACTAGTTTTGTTATCTGGATTTCAATGTTAAACTCTTGAATTCTAGTAATCTATTTGCACCTCTTGCGAAATACTTCTTGTTGGGAAAATAGATCCTTTATAACAATACTAGGAACAAATGTTATGACAATAGCACCTACCAAATAACACCTAAAAGCTTTAACAACTTTCACAAGAGCATATGCTTGTTTCTCATTGATTTCATACTTGAGTTTTGTGGGCTGAAGTGACTTACTGAAAAAAGCAATGGGTTGTTCAAAACCCTCTTCATTCTTCTGGAGTAAAACTACTACAATGGTGTGGAAGGAAGCAAAAGAAAATATGTGCATTGGCTTTACATAATCTGGTATCCTAAGCACTGGGGCATTCTTTATTGCACCCTTGATATCTTGAAAGGCAATTGATGGTTCACCTTTCCAATTAATCACTGCCCCTTTCTTATGCATTTTAGAAAGAGGTGTACTAATCTCAACAAAATTTGTTACAAATCTTCTTAAGAAATTGACTTGGCCAAAGAATGATTGTATACCTTTTACATTTTTTGGTCTAGGAACCTAATCTATTGCTTCAATTATCTCTGGATCAATCTTAGCACCATCCTTAGATACTATGTGGCCCAATAATTTTCTCTCTATAACTCCAAAGGTACACTTCCTTGGGTTCAAGGAGACTCCATATTCCAAAGCCTTTAAAAATATTTTTTCTAAATGCCTATAATGGTTTTCAACTTTCTTGGAATAATCTATCAAGTCATCTTGGTAGACAACCATGAAAATATGTATATACTCTTTAAATGCAACATCCATGGCTTGTTGTAAAGTAGCCCCTGCATTGATCAAGCCAAAGGGTATTCGAACATATACATATGTCCCTCATGGAGTTGTAAAGGTTGTCTTGAATTGTTCCTTCTCATCAACCATCACTTGGTTGTACCTAGAAAAACCATCCATCATAGACATTAATTCAGAACTAGTGACCTGCTTTAGCATAGCTTCCATGTTTGGCATACCATAATTATCCTTTAAGGAAGGAATATTCAGGTTTCTAATGTCTACACACAGCCTAATGCCACCATTCTTCTTCCTAACTGGCACTAAATTTGGTATCCATGAAGAATGTCTTATAGGCTTAATAATTCTCCCATCCCTAAGCTTCATCAACTATTCTTGCATTTTGGGAGCTAATGTGAGATTAACATGTCTTTGCTTTTGTCTAAAAGGCTTAATAATTTCTTTCAACAAACTAACATGTTGAAACAAATCTTCCCTATAAGCCTTAAGGTCATCATATGAGCATGCAAAAACATGTTTGAAGTTTCTTAACAAATCAATTAAGGACTTTCTTATTGTAGGAGATAGAGTCTTACCTATATACACTTTTTTGGGAGACTTAGCTGTTCCAAGGTTCACTTCTTCAAGCTCCTATGGTTTCTTGTCTTTGGTCTCTAGGTGGACTCTGTCTTGATTATCTAACACATTCTCTAGTACTACTAACCCTTTAGGCACCTTATTTGTTTTTAGCTATAAGATCTCTTGGCCAAAGATGGTTTCCTCCCCATCTATGTTCTTAATCAATGTGTTGTAGTCCAATTCTTGTCCATACTACTTGTCTTCATTGAAAAGAAAATTTAGGATATCTTTATCATCCTCAAATACTTGCCAGTTTTCTACATTATCAGGGATTGATGGTCAATTCTGTATTTCAATATTTGAAACCCTAACAAATGATATATCATCAAGTTTAATGGCTACATTAGCTAGAAGATCAAGCATCTTATTATTACTTCTATCCATCTAAGAGATTCCAAAAGTATTAAATGCTTCAATCTGATCCCATACAACATTTTTGTATTGTTTCAACCTCTTATTCTTGGATGTATATGTATCCTTAATCTAAGACACAACTAATTCATAATAACCAATAACATCTAACATTGTAATACCATGACTTGTAGCTACTCTTAATCCAAGTAAAGGTACTTCATATTTTTTTATGTTACTTATACAAGTCAAATTCAAGGTAAATGAATATCTAGATGTATTTTTCTTTAGAGAGATAAAAACTACTCCAACCCCTGACCCTTCATTGGAACTAGCCCTATCAAAATACATTGTGTAGATCTATGCATTTTTCAGCCTCTTGTGAAATTAATGGGATTGTATTTTCACTTTCTAGGATAGTACTCTCAGCTCCAAAAGCATTTACTTCTATCTCTAGAAGGCATGTGGAATCTGTATCAAATGTATCCTCAATCATATGAATAGCCCTTGGTTCTCTATCAACCTTGATGGCTTTGTCCCCTATGTAAAATGTGGCAAAAGATAAATCACATTGTAGGCTACCTCCCATTGCAAAGCTCCACTTTTTTGAGAGTATCATTCTATGTTGGGGAGGAATATCAACTACTTGGACTATCATGGTCAATTCAACATGAGGATAAGCAACTAATTTGAATGGGAATGCATTGATGGTACCTATAACAAGACTTCTTCAACATCCATGGATCTACATCTTCCCCATTTTGTATCTACCTCTAGACCAAGGGCTTCCATGATCTTAATAGGCATGACATTATTAGAAGCTCTTGAGTCAATCATACAAGTTTTTAAAGGTCTTTCCATTTATAATCAAGCTAAGGAAAAAAGGTCAATATTCTCTATGTATGTAGTAGATGAATTATCCAAGTACATCTGAGATATTTGGGATATGATTCCTTTATTTTCCTTTTCTTTTACTACAAATGGTACATCCTTTCCTACTAATGACTCTTTTTCAATAACATTACTATTCCCAATTCCCCCAACCAAGAAAGGGTCTTAGTTTTATGTTCCTCTATCCTAAACATTTTAGATAAGGGAACTTTGACAATAGTCTATGATAACATGGAAATCATGTCAACAAGATCATAAACAACAGGTTTTCATAGATTACCTTTAGTTTCTTATACATGATTAGCAGATTCATCCACTTGTCTGATAGTATTAATATTTGACTTCTTTTCTTCTATATTCATCTTTACTACCTTTGCACTTTGAGTGTGTACCTTCTTCTTAGGTTCCCACTTCTTGGCCTTACTATCCTTGAGTTTGACAACCACTTGATTCTCTTCTTTATGGTCATTGTTCATCTTGTGGGTTATGTCCTTAACAAAAATACCAGATGCCTTTCCAACAACATTGTTTACTATTGTATTTCTTAGATTTTATGTGTTGTGAACTTGAGCCACCATCTTGGTAGTTATTCTGTCAATTTCTTCTTTAGATAGTGTTAGTGAACAGATTGTCCTTTGAAGAAATGCATGTAAATCTGACCCTGAATGCCCAAGTGAAAGGACAAACTATCACCAATAGTTGGATAGGTTATCGTGGGATTGACAACCTTCCTCTGAATTTTATCGAGTATAGCTCCACGTATAAGATATTCAATGAATCAAATGTGGATGCTTTTAACTAGAAAGCACGAAAGGATATCAAACATCTACCCATAAATACAATGTAGATGCAAATACCTATACTACTGCATAAAAAGAAAAGTTAAGAACATCAGTTGACATAAAGTTCATTTGCTAAACATTGTAGTGCATAGTAAGAATAGAAATATGTTTTCTGTTCTCTTGAGAGAAATAAAAACTAGAGCCTTTAAAGATATTTGAACTGATAATGTAACAAGAAAAAAATGGTATTGAAATGTAACTCAAAGAAAATTGAAAATGACACAAAGTTCATGATCAGTGGAAGGAAAATATACCATAATCGAAATTCTGATATAATTAACCTCCAGTCGCCCTTTTCTGATTGTAAAAGATTCACAAAGTGCCTTCTACACATTACAATCAAATCACTATTTCAAGAAAGACAGAAAATCCCTTCACAATATTACATCAACTATCAAAATCCTATCTCTATCCCAGACACACAGTTTTGGAAAAGAAAAATAGCCCATGCTCTGCCTCTCACAGTCTCTCAAGAAAATGGAATGAAAATTGGGAAAACCTCTCCCCCCCTGTTGTAGCACAAAGTCTCCAGTATCCATGAGAAAGATCTATGTCCCCTTGAATTCACTTGCTATTGCATATTTATTGTCTTTCCACTTCCTGTACAAACTTTTCAGTTTCCTCAACTAAATCTTGAAAAACTTTATGATTTCCCCTTTCTTCTTCTTCTTTTTTTTCTCTCATTTGTGTTTTGATAATCTTATAAAAAATTGATGTAAACATTTTATAATAATAATTTGACATATCAAATGAGACTTGGACACGTGGCACATTATTACATTATTCCAATATAAAAAAAATCTTGATGCTGGGTGGATTTAAAATAACTCCATCAGCAAAAATAGGTCTTGGTACGGGAGGCATAACTAATTATCCCACTGTTGGATTTTGCTAAATTTTGGATATGTTATCAGAATCCTAGTTCTTCACATTCTCACCAAGGAAATTTTGAAAATAATGTTTGAGTCAAAAGTTACAGGTCACTCTTTGAGGGTCTATATGATTATCAGAAAATCCGACTTGCTAAATTAAAATTCCTAGCCACTAATCATTGGACACCATTTTGAACATATCTCCCTATTAATATTATTTTGCTGCAATAAATCTTGTTTCCCAATCAATCTTATTGCATTTTGGAAATCACTTTGGATGTACACGAGCCAATAAATATGACCCAGGTATTAGCTTTGTGGCCTAAACTCAAATCTGTGTATTTGTACTTTTCATAATGTAGTCGTTGCCAATGAAGGTAGATATCAGGTATCCATGCCCGAAAAAAATGATTTTGCGCATCTTGTCAAACAAACCTATGAGTGATCACAACTTCTAATGATAGAATATGTCATATTCTTTCCTCACCGCCCAAACTTGAACTCGCTTAGGTTGAATAAAATGCTTCATTATGATTGTACCTAATATACGGATGCTCTATCTTTGCCATGAACATTTCAATGAGCAGACCACGTGCATCCTTGGACATGGCTTGATCACCTTCGAATTATGGCTTGGTTTGATCTTTTCAAACTCTTTGAATATAGCATTGACATGATTATCTATTATACAAGTAGATGAAAACACTGGCAAGATATAGAATGTTTCTTTCATCAGACTTGTATCAAGCTTTTATGAGAATTCTACATGGAATAAAAGATGTTTTCTTTACAACTTGGTTACCGTTCCTTTAAACTTTTGTCAAGTGAAAATGTGGACTGCCGTGACTTTCTCAACAAAAAAATGAAGCATTACTTTGAAAATGTAGAGTATTCACATATGAGAAGAAAATTGGGCTTGGCATTTCATCATATCCAATATTGCAGCTCGATTAAATGATCCTTATACCTCTGCCATGAATCATTGGCACTGACAATTTTGAGCTTGAGCCTTGATTCTGAATCTATGTGTTGAACTACTAAACCATTGAACCACTTTGAACTACTTTGAACCTTAGTTTGAAGTGGTTCAAAAAATCTACACCTCGTATCTTCTGAAATTGTTGGGCTAACTGAAACTGAATCATGAATAGGGACTGAATTTTGAACCTTTTCAAACTAACCAATCTGCATTTTTAAAATCGTTTGAATTGTCGAACCGCTTTGAACTTGAAATTTTAAAACTGTGATCATATTGGGTGCTAACAAACAGCTTTCTCAAATTCATATGTTCAACATGTGAAATCATGTTGTACATACTATCATCATCTTGATCCCCATCATTCGAAAAAACTTGATGGTATATCTAATACATGTTTCGTTGATTACTAGCATCAATTTTAGATTCTTCCAGATCAAATTCTTCACCATTGTCACATAAACTATAATGTTACATGCCACATCATCATGGCTCTTTTCTTCCTCCCCTTCCTCAGGTTGTGTTTTCTGATGTGTAGAAAATGATTGAGCAATACCATAGTAGTTAAGAGAATGGGAGGATTGCCAAATAATACAACAAGGCATTTCTTCCATCATATTTACAAAATTCCTTTACAATGGATCTAGTGTAGTCTTGCATTTTGTGCCTTGTGCAAAGTTAGACATGGGCTTGCCATCCTTCCATTGTGTATTTTATGGATAGTTCTACAATCTAGTCTGCCTATTGTAGTAATTATTGAATTGTGGATTTTCACCAGTATTAGGACTATTTGTAGGGTTTGATGGAGGATTCAAATTCTTAAGTCAAGTTAAGACCTGATCCATTTTATCATCCTCAAGATTTTTGGTTGTAATAGGCTTGCCACCTTCTGTTTTGTTTCCCCTAGGGTTGGACAATTTTGCATCATCTCTCCTCCCAAGCTTACCATATGCTCTTCTATTATTCTCAATGTTGGCAGCTATCTTGAAAGCATCCCTTAATATCCTAGAATCTTTATCCCTTAGAATATAAGCCATTTTTTCAATCAAAGGCATTGAAATAGGTAGTGAGACATACATTCTCACCTAGTCTCATAATTTGAAATAATTTATACATTTCTTTTTGGAATATCATATTAAAATCAAATGCAGATCCATTTTGATTTTTCTTAATATTATTGAACTCATTCAACATGAAACTTGCATTAGTGTTATCCTCATATTGTTCCTTGAAAATATTTTCTAGGTCATCCCATGAACCAATGCTATCATCAAGCAATCTTTTGAATTAATATCTTGCATCTTCAGTGAGTGAATGTACAAACAACTTCATGACAACATCCTCATGCTCCACTTCATAATCATTGAGCACATCAGTGAATTTCATGAGATATTCTTCACTAGTTATGGCATTGTTTCCTGAGAACTTTGTGACCTTATCTCTCAAGTCATTGGAGATAGGATGGGGAAAACTAGGGATACCTACAAAGGGCATTTGTTTGTATCTTTCCATATAAATGGACATCTTCTAAAAACCTAAAAAAATTTAAGTACTAGGTCCAGCCCCTTGGGTCTATATGAGAATTTTGACTTGTTGAGTTATAGCTAAATGAGCAGTAGTAGTAGAAGAGGAAGTTGGCATTGACTGGGAAATTTTTTGGCTATTTATTACAAGTCCACAAGTTGGAACATAAGGTGTATCTTGTGCATTCTAGTTTTGCCAAGTTGTTAGACCAGAGTTGGATTTAAGGAAATGGATCTTCTTCCTTGTCTTAGCAGCTTCAACCTTATTTTCAAAATTCTCTAGCTTTTTTGCAATATCTTCCCTCTCCTTTTTTGCTCTCTCCAAATTTAAATCAATTTTGGAAATAATAGTATTTTTTGGAGGAACAAGAGGCTCATTAATTTGTATTCCCACTACCTTTTTCTTTTCCTTATCAATATTCTTACTGGTGAGATCTATAACATTTTCTTCTATAGGTTAATTGGGTTGGATTTGGGAAATGACAAGTCCTTTCTTCTCTTTCAGAAGACATTCTTGATATTATCTCTCCCACATCTCCAAAGATGTTTGAATACAGAGTGGGGGATTTTTCTTCTAACTTCCTATTATTCTCTTTTAGAGATTCCATCCTTCTAAGTAAGCTTTCTCTCTCTATTAGAGCATTCATGGTGATCACTTATTTTTCTTTTTCCAAATGAATGTGTTTGGAGTCTTCCTCTGCAACCTTCTTCCTCAATGTTTCAATTTCAGATAATAGGTCATCAGGATCTGCAGAGGTAGTTTATGAATCTACAAGATTATCTAGATCTATGAGATTCCTTTCAATATATGGATTTTGCCCAAGATTTGGCATAGCATTCAAGGTGTTCTTACACCCCCACCATTGGTTCACTTCTTTAGACATATTATGTTTGAAAGTGGTATCTCCTACAGAAGAGATGGTTTTATCTTAGAAGATTCTTTCTTCTAGTAATGTGCTAGGGAACATTTCACCTAAAAGCCTAGTATTCTTAGCTTCAAACCTTAAGTATGAGCATACTCTATCTATCACATGATGATACTAGGAATGGGCTGAGGTATTATCTTGGGATTTCCATGCGTGGTTAGGATCTCTTTCTTCTTCTGTAGGTTTTTCCTACCCACATGAGGTAATTTTGTGTATAGAGACACTTCTAGATTTTCCTTTGTGTATGCTCTTGTGTTTTTCCTTCTATCTACCATTTCAAACAACACTTACAATATATAACACTAGCTACCAAACCTTTGACTGAGTCACCACCCACTAGGGGGGAAAACTTTTAATATGGCTAGAAGATAGAAAAAAACACAAGAATATAATGTTTGACCATAGATCTGACGCAAGAACGTTTGTCAGTATGCACTTTGGGAAATGAAAACTCTGTCACAGAGACAAGACACTATTTGGATAGAACCCATGTCATGTACTTCTTGCTATATTGGAATTTTTAGGTTCTCAAGGCTTGTCTATTAGAATAGAACAATATGAGCATCCCCAATAGAGTCACTAATTTTTTGGCTCACTCAGATGGGAAAAAAACAACTGAAGACATGAATGAAAATGCACAAATTATACTAGAGAGTCCAACACTTTTATCAATGAATTTCTTCACATAGTCCCCAATAGAGTCACCATTTTGTTGGCTTCTAATTGGACAAAACTTTAACAACCTCTTAAATGATAAGAAAACCTAGGAGTTATTTGGAAACCATAATGGTTATTCAGATATGCAAATTAAAAAGGACCAATTGAAAAGACTATATGATGTCTTCTCCACTTTGAACTCTACGAAATTTAGGTGGGTATACCTAAGAAATCATCTTCTTTATCCAATTTTTAATTCTCAATATGAATTCCAATATAACAAATGATTTAGCCTTAATTCTTCTAATTCTCAAGACTATAAAATAGATGATAAATGACTATTCTATCAAACCCCAAAACTCTGTGAATCAAGTATAGGTTGATACTTCATATCTATAATAATAAAATAGTAAAAGGATTGATTTATAAAATATTGCACGATATAAGATATTCCAAACTAGATCAACTTCAAGGATGATCAGTGCCTTATCTATTGGGCTATAGAGTCATAGGAGTTTGATATTTACTTCTAGATATATCTTAACACTTTGTGAAAAGAATATCAATATTCATATCCATATCTCATTCTTATCAAAATATACAATGAAAACTATAGAATTCTTCCAATTTACATTAAGCATTTACATAACCCAATAGATTATTAGCAAAAGTAAATTGAAATTATAATTCAAAATGAATTACAACTTAAATTTAATAATTTTTTATTATCAAATATCATAGAATAAATTGGAGATAAAAGAAGTAATAAGATCTAGAATGAAGAGCCACCTTTCTGCATTTTTTTTTAACTTATTTGAAATGTATACAATTCAATGAAAATTCCTATCAAAAGACAACTCAATTAGACAAACAATTGTTGACTTTTTTCATTCTATCTTTGGAACAAAATTATATAGTATGCATGGACCAACACATAAATGAACAAAAATCTGTTCAAATTAGAATTCCTAGACCCTCACTCCACATCTTGGAAATTGTTTTATAGAATAATGATTGCAACAAGCTTTAGATGGGAGGACATGTGTTAAAAAACAAGATACGACAACTTTTTCAAATGAGAAAAAATAGTTACAAAAGAATGTTGGAGATAGCCAAAATTACAACAACTGTCAATCTAGATGTTTAGGATCAACTTCATTATTTGTAATGAATGTATACTCACAACATGTGAACCACAAAGATAAGGTATCTCTATTAGATAGTAGTCCTCCCTCTTGATGTTCTTTGACTTTCCTTTGCTTGTTCAATTGCTATCTCTAGATGGAATTTCCTTTATATAAGCTATCACCTCCCATATAGTAATATATGATTCTTCATTTGGCTAGGTGACTTCTCTAACTATATTCAACTCAGTTAGGCACTTATTCCATTTAGCATTTGTCAGGGCCCTAACCTTTGCAATTTTTTTTATTAATGTTCACCTCCAGCTTATAAAGAATACCAACAATATCAGAAATTGTTGCTATATTAGTTTCCCCATTGCTATAGGAAACAAACCTCTCATTCTTCAAAATGTTGTCAAATGAATCTGACCATTCCTATCATTTCCTAAGCTTATTGTCATCATTAATTTTTTTTTGAATGAAGCTAGGTATACCATTGGTAATGGTCTTCATTTTATTGTTTATTAATTATAACTTTCTAGAAAAGAATGCATTTAAATCTTTGACCTTATTTACCATTTTCCTTGTGGAAATGATGGTCTCTTTGGGAAATTCTTTATTTTGGGACAAAATTGGAACCAACTTGTCAAAAAATGGAATGTAGGGGCCGCACTTGGTAAATAATGGAGAAAGAATGGATAGTGCCTCAGTGCACTAATATTTTGCTCCCTACAATATTATATAGCTGTTGTGGAGATTTTGTGAAGCCTGTATGAGGACATTTATTTTGTGTGAGAGCATACTCTCCATAGTCCTAACTTCAACTTCCTTTCCTACTTATGTCTCATCCACCTCCATTGGCTGATCCATACCAATATTTGTTGTATCCACATCTATTTGGGTCTCTTGATCTTTGACCATTGTGATAGGTCTGGTTACATTCATCAGACTTCTTACGTCATTCTTGAGGGCAACCACTTTTTGCTCCAATAAATAGGTCTTTTTCAATTCTTTCTCATATTTCTTCCTTGTTCTCAATTGATATATCATATGTTTGATACAACTATTCTTCAAGCATTTACTCTTCCCCATGAGTGAATTAATGTTCATCAGGTTGTGAGTCTAGTCACTTGATGTTGTTGTGACATTCTATAATATCATGTTTCCTTGGGGGGAGTCTCTAACTTCCATCAGAGTTGGCTTGTTAGATTCATGGGCCCTGCTCCATATTGCCATTGCTTTGGAGTCAACATTGAATCTAGACCCGTGTAATTCTCTTGCAATATTAGTCTCCTCAAATGAGACAGATCTGCTTTGCCTCCTTATTTGGTCCAACATAAAAAATGAGTTTTGCTTCCATCTAGGGAAGAGAAATATCTCACTTCTTTTCACCAGTTATCAAGCCTCTTCCATAGTGAGAGTTTCATTGTTTGGATCATACTCCTACAGTTTTTGCACTAGTTCAGTTACTTTCTCTTATGAGTCTCCTGGCTACAGTTGGAAATTGAGTTCATTCTATTTAATTTTAAACAAGAATGATTTGAATTCCTTAGAATTCATGAAGTCATCAACCTTCATAAATTCTTGCGCTTGTATTATTCTTCTTAGAGTGGGATTTTTGTTACACCAAAAGACTGATCTATCAATTCCTGATACAAGCACTCAACTTATAGTACACCGGAGAAGTTAAGCCCTTGTCATGAATCCCAGGGGGAGAGTTGAACAAATTTCTAACAATCTTCCCCTTAGTGTTACTTGAGGGTCTAAGGATTCAAACCTATGACTGAGTTCTAATACCACTTGTTAGAGTGGGGTTGCCATTACACCAAAAGACCAATCGGTCAATCCCTGATACATTAACTCTACTTATAATACACATGAAGTAGTTAGGCCCTTGTCACAAATATTGAGGGGAGCACTGAAAAAATTTCTAATAATTCTTTCATCCAACATCATTGCCTCAAGCTCAAGCTTATTCAGTATTCGTTCATTTTGGCTTGCCTTCATTATTAGGAAATTATGCCTAATATCATCAAAATACTTTGTCCCCCTTGGTAGGATTTTTAGTGCCTTCTCCCTTTCCTTAGTTGGGATTTCTATCAGATTTTGTTTCTTTTTGCTACCTTGAACCTAGGCTGAACTCTCTAGCTGATCCTCATCAACATCAATTTCAATATCATCATCATGCCTTGGAGAGTTAGGTGTTGTTCTGTCTCTTATTTTAGGAGGCACTTAAGAAATTATAGCATCATAATTGTTGATGTACTTGTTGTACCTATCAATATACCTTTCCTCATGGTAGAAGCCTTTAAAGGAGGGATCAAATCTTTTCATCTCCTCTTTTGCTCTCATGATTTCCCTCCATTTCAATGGTTTGTCTCAGTAGCCCTCTATTTCCAAGCAGTTCATGATCACATGCTCTTCCCAAAAGGGAATACTACTTGGTAGAGTGAAATTTGTCATCTTTTTGAGGTCATTCCTAACTAGTTCATTAGGATCATAGGTCGTAGCAGTGGCTGAGTGAAATAAGAATTCACTCATGAATTCATCTATCTCTTCAATTGCATCTTTGCCTATAACAAAGTCTCCTACCTTGACATTTCTATGAACAAAGGAACCCTTTTTTATTTTAGGTCCTAAGTATTCCCTATTCATCATTATTAATTGCCAAAAGAATTATATTGTCCCCATTGTCTTAGGAATGTATTTGGGAAAAAAATGAGGGGGTTGGGAGCATCCATAAACCCTTATTAAAAAAAAAATTTAAAAAGGAAAAGACTTGCCCAATCATGGCCTAACCTCCTATCCCCATTAGGGCATTCAAAGGGTCTAATAAACATCTTAGCACCCCTTGGAACCCTCTTTGTTATATATCAGCTAGCATGTTGGAAATTAAAAATTTTTTTATAGAAAGAAATAGCATTGGAATAGGGATATAACTTTTGCCATAATTTGGTCCATATTTACACCAACAAGCTTTCTCCATTCTCCTTTGTCCCTTCAATGAAATTAGGACTGCCCTATATTCTTATAGATAATGATATGCATCAACAATAAGTAATGGTGGAATTTGAAATTCCCCATCTCTCCCCTCTGGGCAACATTAATATCATTGTGCATCACATTTATAATATGGGTCATAAAATCATAACCTACATTATGGTGCAAGTCCTATATGTCTAGGGCCATGACATATACCTTTTTAGGAGAATTCATTATGCCATCTAATCCAATCACATTGTCTACTCCAAAAATAATATACTGGAAGTATCTGCTGAAAAATTCTAAGGGCATGTGATGTGGAGCAATCACATACTTGAGTATAAAATACAAAGTACATAATCAAAAGCATAGGGAACCTAACAAGAATTGATAAGAAGACTTAATCACCATTAAAAACAACACATACTTTCACTACATATAACTATCTGCAAATTACAAAATGGATGGCTCTCTGGTTGCCGCCAGAGAACCACTTACATTTCCTTCTATTCACTCACTCTCTATCAAAATATTATCTTTTTGCCCTTATTGATTCTCTTCTTTGTCCCCTCCATTACATTATGAGATGTCTTTTAAAGACTATCTTAATGGTTTACAAACCGTTTTACAACTATCTTCGGATTGGTTACATTCCCATTTTCATTTGGCTCCAAAAAGTATAAGAATCCTTTTACTATTGGATTTGTTTTAATATAATTTAACCAATTCAATCTTCTTAGAGGTGACGTGAAAACATTGTTAAAAATAAAAAAAACTTAATAGATGACCCGTTACAATAATATAAATTCTAAGGGTAAGGTGGTGCCCTTGCACCAGCATGAAGTCTCCTACCTTTTTTGGGAGCTCACCCTTTTCCTTCTTGTACTTAGGGATATGTCTTCACATAACCCTTCTAGTGAAGAAATTATTCTAAGTCTTGAATGACTCATCCTTTTTCTCTTGCTCGATAACTTTTTTCATTGGTCCTCCAAGGTCCAAAAACTTAATAAAGGTCTCCCATTCCAAGGCACATAGTGGACTCATATCCCTCCTATCAAATCCATGAGTTAGAGGATTGTAGGATTTTATCAGAGCCTTCACCAAGTCTATGCCAACTATCACCTATAGCATGATTAACTTGTTGGAAATATAGGAGTAACTAAGAGGGGGGGTGAATCAGTTACCACTAAAATAAATCAAAGATCCCTTAGATGCCAAGAATAAAATTTAAACTAAGAAATTTGATTATTGTAGTTATTCGATAAACACACAGAAAATGTTGTAACTCGGTAAATGTTGAATGTGATTTGCTTTTAGTTGATCTTAAACATTCATAGTGATTAATTTACAAGCATAAGAGAAATAAAATGAACACATGAGACACTAGGATTTAACATGGAAACTCAATATGGGAAAAACCACCAATGTCACTAGTTACTATTTTCACTCTTTTGAAGTGAGCCCTGTTAGGAGCCAACCCGGTTAAAGGTTACAAAACACACTATTAGGTGTGACATTGTTAGAGGATTTAATCAACCTATAAAGAGTGGCCTTGCAAGAGGTCTTAAAACAATTCAATGGAACTATCACCTTGCTAGAGGATTTACAACTGGTTGTTAAACCAACTTTGTTAAGAGATTTAGATCACTGCTACAATGGTTAGAGAGTAACAATGAAATGACCTGATCATGATGCAACTAAATTACTGATTACAGATCTCTATTCTACTTCATCCTTGATCCTTCCTGATTGAATAATACTTTTATGCTCCACAAGGATACCTACTTATCCTTCAAGTTCACTCTTACTCATTCTTTCTCAATTCAATCAACACACTTGCACACACATTAAAAATATCAACTTGACCTTTCATTTATATCATCCAAATTGTCAAGTTGGCTCAATTACAAATTACTATAACCAATAATCATTACCACAGTCAGCTAGAAACAATACTTAAAATAAATAATCTTTCCAAAAAAACAAAATCTTTCATTGGCCAACCCTGCTCAGTAAATACTGGTTCTGAGACGATTTCTTGTGTTAACCAACAGAAGCTTGGTTAACACTATGAACTTACAAAAATCCTTTGGCAATCGAGTGAACTCAGTGAACACTGACTCTGTTCAATTTTTCTTCGCTAACCATGTGAATTTGGTTAACACTATTTCCTGCTTGAATTCCTTCGATGGTCGAGTGAGCTTGGTAGACACTGTCTTTGTAGAGTAATCTTCAAGAATGTTCAGTAGACAAGGAAAATTGTCTTGTTAACCAAGTGAGCTTGGTAAGCACTGAATGACAACTGATATGACATTTGTGTAACATCAAAGACAACACACAATTAGGCAATTATATCCAACAATCTCCCTCTTTGGCATTGATGGCAACACAACATGTCATAGCAAAATGAAATTTGAAAACAAGACTTTCTCTGATAGAAAGTTTCTCCCTCTTAGATTTTTACCAAAAACTTCTTCTCTTTCATGTAGTAATCTCCCTCTATGATGAAATTACATAACTTCTAAGATAGTGTACTTCTTTCTCAAAAGATATAAACAAATTTCAGAAAGATATGACAGTAATCTTCTCCCTCTTTGACAACACATGCCAAAAACAACACATACCAAATTAGTATCAATGAACCTTGAGTGCTGATTCATATGCAATATTCCCTTTGACTATGCTACATCAACTGATTGATCTTCATCTTGGTTCTTGTTGATGCATCACTAAAACTTTATTTAGTGAGCTTCAGATAGGGGAATGACCCCTAACTTACCTCTTAGATATAGGAATGCATCCTTAGGTAATGTCTTGGTGAATATGTCTACAATCTATTCTTTTGTGTGAACATATTTTAATATGATTTCTTTATCCTACACCAATTCTCTGACAAAATTATATTTTATGGCAATGTGCTTAGTTTTGGAATGCATCACTGGGTCCTTTGATATGTTAATTGCGCTGGTGTTATCACAATACATGACAACTGGTTCTTTGATCTCAACCTTCATGCCTTCCAACAAATGTTTAATCCAAACAATAGTAGAACAATTCACTGCTGCTGCAACATATTATGTTTCTGCTATAGATTGGGATGTGCAATTTTACTTCTTGCTTGTCCAAGATACTAATCTTTTACCAAGAAAGAATGCTCCACCACTTTAATTTTTTTGTCATCAAGATTTCTTGCCCAATCAGCATTAGTGAATACCTTTAGGTCTAAGTTTTCTCCAAGTTTGTACCATAGACCATAATCTTCAGTACCTTTCAGATATCTCAAAATTCTTTTGATTGTCATCATATGATTTTCTCTAGGTTTAACTAATAATCTTGCCACTATCCCAACTACTAAAGCAATATCAAGCCTTGTATGAACTACATACTATTATTTTCCAATCATTGATCTACATAAGATCTAATCTACCTCTTTTGAATCATCATATTTGGTAAGCCTTAGTCTAGTGCACATGGTGGTTCCAACTAGTTTAGAATCTTCCATTCCAAATTTCTTGAGTATCTCTTTGATATACTTAGACTGAGTAATGTAGATGACATTCTTTCTTTTTTGTATCTATAGTCCAACAAAGAATTTTATCTCACCAAACATGGACATTTCAAACTATTTGTTTATTTTTTCTAAAAATTCTTTGCATAGATCATCATTTCCTGTAAATAGAGTGTCATCCACAAATATAGACCATGTCCTTTTTGTCTAGATCAACAAAACCTTCTGGCTGTTCAATTTAGACTTCTTCATCCAGTATACCATTGAGAAATATAGATTTAACATCCATTTGATATAGCTTAAATCCTCTGTGAGTAGCATACACAAGTAGAGTCCTAACACCTTCTAATCTTTCAATAGGAGCAAAAGTCTCACCATAATCAATTCCTTCTTCTTGAAAGTAGCCTTTACACACCAGTCTTACTTTTTTTCTTGATACTTGTCCATCTTCATTCAACTTATTTTTTGAATACCCATTTTGTTCCAATAACATTTTTATCTTTAGGCCTGGGAATAAGAGTCCAAGTTTTGTTCTTCTCTATTTTTTCTATTTCTTCATTCATAGCCTCAATCAAACTTTCATTTTCCAATGCATCTTTAACACTTTTAGGTTCAAAATTAGCAAGTAAACATGTACCTTTTAGCTTACTTCTTGTCATAGTACCTTCTGATTTATCTCCAATAATCTGATTAGGTGTATGATGCCTTCTGACATACTTGGCCAATATAGGTTCCTTGCCTTTTGAATGAATTGCACTTTCTTCATTTTGAATTTCATCTTTTGGCTCAGCTTTCTCGAACTTGATAGGCATTGGCTTGGTAGCTTTAGAATGTGACTCGGATCCTTGTGACTCAATTTGAACTTCTTGCAACTTGGTAACTAAGGAAGAATCGGGAGGTGAAGTCTCCTTGTTGATAGATGTGTCTGGCAATGTATCAGGTTCAAAGTAAACAAATCTCCTATAATCTTCTAGTTCCTTTTTGCTTTCTTCTTCAGTCCTTTCTACAAACTCATCAATTCTCACATGTGTACTTTCTATGATTTTATGAGTAGACAAATTCAAACATCTATATGCCTTACTTATGCAAGAATATCCTAAGAATATAACTTCATCACCTTTTACATCAAACTTGCCTTTTCTAGACTCTTTCAAGATATAGCATTTACTTCCAAATACTTTTAGGTAACTTACATTAGGTTTATAGCCATACCATAATTCATAGGGAGTTTTATATGAGTCATTCTTCAACTGTACTGGGTTCAAAGTATGAACTATAGTGTTGATGGCTTCCTTCTAGCATTTGATATCAACGATCTTTTCAATCATTAGAGTCCTTGCACAATCCATGATAGAACTGTTTCTTCTTTCAGCTATTCCATTCTACTCAGGAGTGCCAGGGGCTGATACTTGTCTTTTAATTCCTCTTTCAGTGCAAAAGTTATTGAATTCATTGGAGATGAATTTGCCACCTTTGTCTAATCTTAAACATTTCATTTTTTTTTCCCTGTTTCCTTTTCTATTCTTGCTAGATACCATTTGAATTTCTTAAATGCTTCTAACTTTTCTCTAAGATACATAATAGTCATCATTCTGGAGTAGTCATCAACAAAAAGAATAAAGAATTTTTCTCCACTATAGTTTTCTATTCCAATGGGTCTACATAGGTCAGTATGCACAATTTCCAAGACATCTTCAGACTGGTAGTTTTTACTCTTAAAACTAGTCTTTCCCATTTTTCCAATCTAACAATTGTTGCATAAACCAACATTTGGTTTCTTCAAACTAGAAATACCTCTCACTTTTCTGAATTTTCTTATCTTGACCATATTATCAAAGTTCACATGACATTATCTTCTATGCCATAACCAACTTTCTTCTATTTAAGCAATAAAACATGAACAACCACCAAGATCAAGATAAAATAGGTTACCTCTTGTTTGTTTTTCTGATCCAATCATATTACCTTTGTCATCCAGTAGTCTTGCCTTGCCATGTTGAATTCCACCTTGAATCCAATGTTGATCAGCTATCCCACACTTAGCAGATTATGTTTTAGTCCTTCAACCCAATAGGCATTGTCACATACAAGTTCTTTGGTTAATGAGATTTGACCTTTCCCTTTTATGCAACAAGGTTCATTGTTTCCAAACCTTACACTACCACCATCATAGTCTTCAAAGTGTTCAAACTTTGTTTTATATCTAGTCATATGATGTGAACATCCACTGTCTATGATCCATGTGTCATTTTTATTGACATGAGAGATAAGTGCCATCTTATCTTCTTCTTCATTAGATTCATCTTTCACAACAATGTATATTATCTCATCTTCACTATTATCATAATCTTTAGCCATAAAACAAGTCTTCATACCTTTGTCCTTGGATGATTTGTAATTTTTGAAATCCTTCTTGTCATTGCACTTGTGACTTTTCTTCTCATCCTTGCTTTCTTTGTTTGGGCACCTAGCAACAATATGACCAATTTCTTCACATTAAAAATAGATTAAGGGAACTTTACCTTTGTATTTTCCTCTACCTCTAGAATATTTCCTTGTAAGTAAAGCTTCAAGATCCCTATTAAAACTTTCCTTTGATTCCCCTTCACTTTTTGACTGAATGTCCTTTATTTTCTTGCCTTTTTCTTTGAGTGAAAGCTTGGCTTCAAATGTAGATTTAATATTCTTGGAAGCTAGAACATAATTGTCATAGTTGTCTAGCTCAAAAGCTGTCAATCTTCCTACTAAGGTATCCAAAGTTATCTTGTGATTTGGCTCACACCTCTTTTCTTGAATAGAAGATACTCTAATTGCATAGATATGAAGCAATGTTTTGAGAACTTTACTTACAATAGTTTCATCCTTGATTTCTCCTCTAGACACTCTGATTGCACTGACACTAGCTTTGATTCTTTCCACATATTTCACAACATTTTCATCTTCTCTCATTCTCATTTGATCAAACTATCCTCTAAGGCTTTTTGCTTTGGCTCTCCTCACATTGTCATCACCACCATATATGTCCTTTAGCTTGTTCCACATACCAAATACAGTTTTGCAGTGCTTGATATCATCAAATTCATCATAGCTAAGAACAGATGCAATATCAATCATCATGGTGTTATGGTTCTTTTTCTTAGCAATATCTCTAATAGATAATGTACCAGTGGGAGTCGTGTATTCTTCATCAAGGTATTTCAAGCCTGAATCACTAATGGAGGCTAGATGAAGTCTCATGAGTCCCTGCCATGCTGAAAAGTTGTCTTTGTTTAGCTTTGGAATTTCTCTCTTATAAGACATCCTGATCTTTCACTTAGGTCCTTGAAACCTTCCTGCAAGCACCGAAAGCTCTGATACCAATTGTTGGAAATATAGGAGTAACTGAGACCAGGGGGGGGGGGGGGGGGGGGGGTGAATTATTTACCACTAAAATAAATCCTATATCCCTTAGATGCCAACAATAAAATTTAAACTGAGAAATCTAATTGTTGCAATTATTCAATAAACACATAGAAAATTTTGTAACTCGGTAAATGCAGAGTGTGATTTTCTTTTAGTTGGTCTTAAACATTCACAATGATTAATTTTCAAGAATAAGAGAAATTACATGAACACATGAGACACCGGGATTTAACATGGAAACTCAAAATGGGAAAAACCACCAATGTAACTAGTTACTATTTTCACTCTTTTGAAGTGAGCCCTGTTAGGAGCCAACCCGGTTAAAGGTTACAAAACACACTATTAGGTGTGACATTGTTAGAGGATTTAATCACCCTATAAAGAGTGGCCTTGTAAGAGGTCTTAAAACAATTCAATGAAACTATCACCTTGCTAGAGGATTTACAACTGGCTATTAAACCAACTCTGTTAAGAGATTTAGATCACTTCTACAATGGTTAGAGAGTAACAATGAAATAACCTGATTGTGATGCAACTGAATTGCTGATTACAAATCTTTATTTTGCTTCATCCTTGATCCTTCTTGATTGAATAATAATTTTCTGCTCCACAAGGATACCTGCTTATCCTTCATTTTCACTCTTACTCCTTCTTTCTCAATTCAATCAACACACTTGCACACACACTAAAAATCTCAACTTGACCTTTTATTTATATCATCTAGATTGTCAAGTTGGCTCAATTACAAATTATAGTAACTAATAATCATTACCACAGTCTGCTAGAAACAATACTTAAAATAAATAAGCTTCCTATGCCAAAACAACAAAATCCTTCATTGGCCAACCCTACTTGGTAAATACTAGTTCTGAGACGATTTCTTATGTTAACCAATAGAAGCTTGGTTAACACTGCAAACTTACAAAAATCCTTTGGAAACTGAGTGAACTCGGTGAACACTGACTTCATTCAACTTTCCTTTGCTAAACATGTGAATTCGGTTAACATTGTTTCATGCTTGAATTCCTTCAACGCCCGATTGAGCTTAGTAGACACTATTTTTGTAGAGTAATCTTCAAGAACGCTCAGTAGACAAGGAAAACTATCTTTTTGACCAAGTGAGCTCAGTAAGCACTAACTGAAACTAATATGACATTTGTGTAACATTAAAGACAACACACAATTAGGCAATTGTATCCAACATAACTTTTCCAAGTTTCTATTCTAGGGGTTGAAAATTGGTGGATTTTCAAGCCTATTGTTATAACAATACTAGAATAACTCATTGCCATTAGTTTCTTGCATAGTTGCATGTCTGTAGAAGCTATATGTATATTTGAATAAATGTGAATTTACTATTTGGTCATGGGATGACCTTGGTAGAAAGTAAACCCACTCCTCAACATATAAACTAGCTATCTTTGTCTTAGATTTTTCAACATATTAAGTGGTTTCTTCTACATTGACTTGTGCTGTTAGCTTGCCCTCTTCTTGTGCCATTTTTTCTCTGAACTTAATTTCTCCAAATACTTCTTCTACAACTCACTTCTCTAAAACAACTTTGTGTTCAATTGTCTTTTGGCTCTGAAACTTTATGAATGCTATAATTTGAAATTAGTTACATCACCTTTTAATAATAGTTGAGTATAGAAATAATATTAATGGTGTCTTTAAGTTAGCATGCATGAGAATGTTTGAAAACTGAAAAAGTGTCACGATTTGGCTTTACGACGCTTGTACTACTAGCTTTCAAATCTCTTTTGTGTTTTTTTAGATACTACCTCTCGTTCTGGAAATGACGAAGTTGCAACAATCATTTTACTATTAAATTTTTATGTTGCAAACATGCTAACACTAGAAAACTATTAGTTGTTCACAACTTCACAAGGTTTATCTTCTAATTCTTGTCTTTGCCCGTGACTGTGTGAAACCCTTGGTCACTACTTTACTATTTGATTTCAAGCTTGATGTTTTGACCATACAACTAACTGAACATTACCATTATGTCTTGGTCACTACTTCACAACTTATATCTTAGACTATGCTCTTAACTATGCAACAACATAAAATTCTTCATCTCTTTATTGCATCGCATGGTCACAACCCTTGGATTTAACTGTGTCTGATGGGTTGCAAAATTGCAAACACTACTAGTCACACCATCACAACTTGGTTGTGATATTAACATTTAATGCTCGTGACGATGTAGAACCTTTAAGTCTGAGTGATCACTGGTCACTACCTTTATTTCCTTTTATCACTTTAATAGCATGACTACACGATCAAAGAATTCTGCACAAGCTTTTAACCTTGATCACTAGGTTGCAACTTGTATTTTTCTTTACCCTTTAGGCCTTGTGATTGCATGATCACTTGCATTTCATATACCTTCATTGACTATATTTTTTAGACATGTGATCAAAGAGATCACCAGGTTGTGACTTCACTTTATGTTATATATTCTAACTGTGTGACCACATGATCAATGCTTGCTTCAAAGGCTCTCAACTATGTCATTAGTTTGTAGCTTACATTTCTCTTTACAAATCAAACCGTGTGATTAAGTGATCAAGCATTTTCAAATGTATTACTAGCTATTTCATACCATCATGGCTCTTTTGTCAAACTTCAAACTTAGCTGAGTGACTGTGCAATCAAATAGATCGCTAGGTCACTCCATCACTTTGATTGCTTGAATCTTTGGTTGTGAAATTACAAATGATATCTCTTAACCTCCCTCATGCCTTCACCCCATAAAATTTTATGTTTGATTATAACAAGCCATCTCAAATGCCTCCACGTTTCCTATCTTTGTGCTTCTAAGAGGGTAGCAACTAAATGTTAGTCCCTTTTCACATGGTCACTGCTTAAAATGCTAACTCCATACTTAACCCTGTGACCCTGAGAAAGCTGCTTACAATTTGTGTCACACCTTCACTATCTGAATCAACCATTTTCAATAAACTATAACAACCAAGCAAGCACTGAGAACTTGATTTTGTTTCACCATCGCACCATAGCATGAAAAATTATTTGAAACAAGGAGGGTTTCTATCATAACACACATGAGGATAAGATCTAGAATTTTTCCAAGGGAATACGTTGTGCATGAAAATTTCAAACCACAACTGCGCAAAATGAAAACTAGATTTTCACAATAAAATTTTAGGATTCAAACAAGGTGAAACATATTGGCCAACAAAATCAACATCACCAATAACTTTTTCATTGTTGTTGTTCCTCCTAAAGCCACCAAAGTTGAAAGGGATTGTTCCCTTGTAACTAAACTCTGTGTACAAGAGCGTTTAGCCTCTTTCTCCCATTTTGAGTAGCCAATGACATTATCATCATTAACTAGCTTTTCCTTATCTATTCCATGAAAATGTGACTTTAGGATCCTTGCTAGTTCTCTTTTCTTTAACAATCTCTAATGATTTAGGGCTTTCTTTTTTCACCAAATAGAGGTAAGGATTTTCTTCCTTCCACCAACTTATCTATCTTTAGTTGTTCATTTGGAAAGTATTCAACCACATGGCTTGTCTAAATGAATTTCCTACATCTAAAAAAAATACCTTCATAATCCACAAGTTGCAACCAACTACCATTGACATATTTCAAACATGCATAAAAGAATACCTTCATAATCCGTAGGTTGTAACCAACTACCACTGCCATATTTCAAACATATATCCACTAGAGGAGCCTTCTTCATGTCTATGTCAATAAGAATCAAGCATAAGTAGTATGAAGGAAGCAAAGGGAGCCCTCATCCACCCCCAAGATTTTTCCTAAGGTATCAAGAACAACCTCGAAATGAGATTCAACCCCAAAATGCAATGGTGGGTTAGTAAGTCTTATCCAAAGAGTTATCTTATCAAAATATTTAGTTGGAGGATTGCAAGTTAAGTATTAAGGTTCCAATAGAATGTAGAGTTTTATTGGCCTCGAGGTAGATCTTGTTGGAATGTGTAGTCATCATAGAGATTCCATTAGCTTTGGTTAAGTTTGAAAGTAACCATATCCAAGGGAAAAAAATGAGACTTACATAAACAAATTATTTGTGTGAGTTAACTTATTATAAATAGTAAGTTGCTTTGGCAAGTCACCCAAAAAAGTAATTTTGACAAGTGTTGTACATGTTGTATGAATCATACTTTATAAATTTTATTAAGTGGTATTTAATTAGGACTTTGCAACTTAGTTGTTATATGAAACTCAAAGTCATGTTTGGAGATATGATTTGAACATTGTTATAACTATGAATATTCTTGAAAAAATATATTGAAATATTTTTGTCCATGGTTTTTTTCTTGGCATATTTTTACCAACTCTTTTCCATTTAAATATTGTGTTACATTTATTTACAATTTTTTGTAAATTCCTACACATGTACTTTGCATAATGAATCTTAATATCCCCTTCTAGAAGGGGTTCTAGATGTTGTGATTCATTTTCACAATTCACTAAGCCTTAGTGAAAAGCCCTTACATTCCTCATAAAGTTGTTAAACGAAAACTCTTAATTGTTTATGCCACATCTTATCTAATATTACCATCTACACAAATAGTTTGTTTGTCATGTAATGGCTCAATTCATTTCTCACCCATTTCAACATTATTATTCATAAAAACAATAAAACACCTATACAGATATGTAAACTTGACCAGCATTTTAATTAAATTTAGTCCTCTCTCTCACATTTGTACTTAAATAGTTACATATTATTTAATAATCTAATGTTAGCGCTCTAGCTTAGTTATTTTATTAATTAACTATAACCCAATTAATCTAATGGTAACCCATAGTCATTCAATTAATCAATCTTTCTTCTTCTATTAATTCAAATAAATACTCTTATTTTTAAAATTAATTCATAAACCCTAAGGTCTTCCACTTGTGCTTAAATAAATCTTATTCAATCCATTTTAGCACATGGCTCCTAAATTTAACCCTCACCTTGTTAGCATGAATGTTGATGATACTACTTTGGGGGAGTATCCTAAGCATTGGAGAGTATTGTATGTTGCATTCATGACTATGTTTGTCATTGATGTCAACATAGCAATATTTCTGTAGAGACTAGAAGAATAGCAGTCAGAGATCTTATATTGCATAGTAACTAAGTAAGGGTTAAGTGATGCACAGCTAAGGACATGTTCTTGAGAGTGTTCTAATGAATGGTTAAGAGGTCAAAGTAAAAGTTGAAGATGTATGACAATTGTGTATGATTTACTTTGAGCAACATAGAAATAGAGCATTTTTTTGGTGGTTTTTGATGTTTGCATTATATCTTTTAGCCAAGATATAATGAGGTAATGCAAAGTTAGCCAGTTTCAAAGGATAGTCAGGTGATGACATTAGCAAGTGCGCAAGACCTAGAGTCACAATAATTGTGAGATGACAATACCTTTGTAATTGTAATTTATTATATATCTTATTTTAATTAATTGAGAAAAGCCTTAAGGCCAACTCAAGGAATTATTATGAAGATATGGTGTAAAGGAAAGATGTTTCCTTGACTGTAACAAGTGTTCAAGTATTGTGATCATTATTGAAGTGCAAATTATGAAAGGGGCAGAGTGTTGATTGAATGCATGTAAGAGATCCAAGGGATTATTGGATACATAGTTCGTGATCTGCTTACAAGATCAGAAGGAGCATAAGTTTGGTTGATAGGATAGAGACAAAAGAAGGAAGTAAAATTTAGTTCTATTATTCTACAAGGAATAATACAAAGATAATTTAGACAATGGGTTCATTGGTCTTGCCCTCAAAGTTGTTTGGGCAGTGGATCTAGCTGTCTTCCACAACTCCTAACAAGGTTGGCACAACTCCTAATAGAGTTGGAATCTCCTAATAGGGACTAATATGTACTGAATATTGTAACATACTCCTAATAGGGCCTATCCTCTAACAAGGAATATTTAGATTAGTACATCATCTTGTGGGTACCATCCCCACTGGGGCTTTCCCTCTAATCAAGGGTTTCCCTAGTTAACATATCTAGTGTTATTGTGTATGAGTATCTTGTTGTGGTTTCAGTTTACATTACTCATATGGTTAAGATTATTTAAAATTTTTATTGGTGATATTATTCATATAATTGATTCACCACCCACCCTCTAAGTTATATTAGTAGACTATATATTCTAACAATTGGTATTAGAGCATCAGGTCCTTGAAGGATAAGCTTAACAATGTTGCAAGATTGATGGAAAATATTTTCAGAAAAGGTAGTGCTAGATTTGATGGGGCAAGCTATGACAGTTGGAAGGAGAAGATGAAGACTCATCTATTGTGCATGGATCCGAGATATTGGATCTTGACAAAGGGAAAGAAGAAAATCATTGAAGAATCAAAACTAGAAGATTGCAGTGAGGAAGAAAGAGATTTGTTCATGTGTAACATGAGAGCAAGAGAAGCTCTATTATCAGCCCTTCCAAAGAATGAATACAATTAGGTAAAGTCACTTGAAACATCTCATGAAATTTGGAAAGCATTAGAATCTACTTTTGAAGGCGATGATCATGCTAAAAGAATGAGGTTACAAAGTTGGATATGTGCATATCAAGATGCTAAGATGATGAAAGATGAATATGTAAGAAGTATTATTGGTTGAATATCAAAAAAGGTTGTAGGTATTTGGTCTCATGGTGAAACCAAAGATGATGATGAAGTCATATGGAAGATTTTGAAAAGTTTATCACCACCTTTCAAGCTAATTGTGTAGATGATATAGCTAGTGATGCCCTACATGAAGGATTTCACCAAGGAAACTTTGCTTGGTAGATTGGAATTAGCAAAAGCTGATCTAAGATTGTCTGGTGAACTTACAAGATTCAAAACAACCTTTAGTGCCCTAAGCATTCAACCTAATTTGACAAGGAGTGTAAGCACCCGTGGAGATTTTGCTAACAACAGTAGAGAAAATGAGGAAAAGAAGATAGAGCAAGGAATAACCCTTCTGGTGAGAAGAGAAAAAGATGCTAAGAAAATCTTTAAGTGTTGGACTTGTAATGAATTTGGTCATTATCCATCTAAATGTCCTAAGAGAGAGAAAAAGTATAAAGGAAAGTTTAATCCTAGAAGAGACAAAGATAGAAAGTGTTTATATGTAAATGAGGATGAAGAATCTAATGAAAAAGGTCAAAGTGAAAGTGACGATGAATTAGGATCTGTGGCTATCAAGGAAGATGATCTTGATAGAGAAATTAGAGAAGAAAGAGCTCTAGTTACCCAAGTAGAAAGAAGTCTAATTATATAATTGATAGTGGTTGCATACATCACATGACTGGTGATATGAATAAGTTTGTTAAGTTCAAGAATCATGATGGAGGAATTGTTAAAGTTGGTAACAATGCAACCTGTCATATTACATGAATTGGATCCATTACTCTTGATGGTAAAACTAACACTGATGATGTCTATTCTGTTGATGGATTGAAGCATAACTTGTTGAGTGTTGGATAATTGGTGGACAAAGGTTATCAATTATAGTTTAGTAAGAAGATCTGCACTATCAAAGATAAAGATGGTAAGATGATTGGAACTGGCACTAGATCCAAAGGTAATGTGTTTTAGTTGAATCACATTGAGATGACATGTTTGGTAGCAAAAGTTGATAACAGTTGGTTGTGGCATAGAAGATGTTGTCATATAAACTTTGATAATATTGTGAAGGTTAGTAGTACATTTGCTATGAGAGATTTGCTTAAGATTGTTAAGCCTACTAACATTGTATGCAAGGAATGTATTTTGGCTAAGCAAAGGAAAGTGTCTTTTCCTAGCAAGAAGTTCACTACCACATAGAAGTTGGAGACTGTTCACATAGACTTGAGTGGTCCTACAAGAACCAAAGGATTCTATGTTGAAATCTATTTTATGATATTTGTTGATGATCTCACTAGAATGATGAGGTAGCATTTCTTAAAGAGAAATTAGAATCTTTTGAGAAGTTTAAGATATTTAAGAATAGAGTTGAGAATGAATTTGGTGTTAAGATTAAATGTTTGAGATCTGATAGAGGAGGAGAACTTACCTCTAGAGAATTTAACATACTCTGTGAAGAAAATGGAATAAAAAAAAAAATGTCTACACCTAGAACACTTGAGCAAAATGGGATTGCTGAGAGAAGAAATAAATCTATAGAAGAGGTAGCTATAGAAATTCTATTTGAGAATGATGTTTCTAAGACATTCTGGAGAGAAGTAGTGAATAAACCAGTGTATACTCAGAACAGAGTATAGGTTCAGAAAAGGTATGGATAAGACACCTTATGAACTATGGTTTGGACATTCACCATTAGCCAGATATTTCAGATTATTTGGGAGAAAATGTTATATTAAGAGAGAAAATGACATTGGTAAGTTTGATCCAAGAATGTTTCTTGATTACTCTTTGAAAAGTAAGGCTTACATATGCTTTAACTATAGAACTAAGACAATACTTGAGTGTGAAAATGTAAGGATTGATGAGAAGTTTGGAACCAAAGAAAAGATGATAGATTATAATTTATATGAAGAATTGGATAAATTTGGAATTGTTAGATAAAATGCTGAAGTTTTCCTTAAGACTAACAATGACTTGCAAAATGATGTGAAAATTATTGAGCAAGGAGAAGAGCAGAGATCTAAACTTAGAGAAGAGATGAGAGTTGAGATGTCAACTTCTACCCCTAATAGAAATTTGACAAGGAATCACCCTCTTGAGTAGATAATTAGAAGTAGAAACAAAGGAGTAATGACAAGGAACATAGTAAATGAGGAGATATGTTTGATATCTCAAGTTGAACCAAAGTGCATATATGAAGCGATCGAGGATAATCACTAGATCCAAGCAATGAGAAATCAAATTAGATAATTTAAAATGACACACGGGAATTAGTTCCTAGACCAAAGGACAAGAATGTGATAGGAACTAAATGGGTTTTTAGGAATAAGATGAATGAGCAAGGAGAAGTTGTGAGAAATAAGGCCAGACTTATTTGTAAAGGTTATTCACTGTTGGAATTTACAAGTGGAAGATTTACTTCTCAGAGTGGGGGGGGGGGGGTGAATTAGAAGTAACAATATTTAACCTCTAAAACCTTTTAGCTGAAATAATTCACATGCATCTAATTCATATAATAAACATGAAAGTAAAGACATGCATGAAAATAGATAACACAAGATTTTGGTAACCCAGAAACCCTCCAAAATGAGAAGGTAAAACTGGGGTGGGGATGACACCCACAAAGTATCACTACAACAATATGTAACTATTTAAGGTTATAAAGTTTGACCACTTCCAATGGTCTGCCCTGTGAAAGGCCTATCCTGTTAAAGACTTTACACCCTGTTAAAAGTGACCTAGTTAAAGAATTTACAAACACTCACTTAAAATGTTACCCTGTTAAAGGATTTAGCACCTTGTTGAAAGGCTTACAACATGGCTATTAAACTAACCTATCATCATAGGATTTTCATTCCTAATATAGTGGATAGAGAGTATTAGAAAGTGTTGACTTGATGACTTGCAATCGTCAATTGTTGATTCCAGATCCTTGTTTTGTTCTGTCTGTTCTAATCCTTCCTTGATCTGATGTCTCTCCATGAAATTCTAATACTCTATTCTTGATCAACTAAATTCTACAATGCTATTCTACTTTTTCTAAGTCTCTACACCCCTCTACACTTCATTAGCATTCTTCCATATAACTCTCACACATATGCACGAATAATGGGCTTTCGTCCTCCTTTTAAAGGCTTTAAAGACTTAGGGTGAGGTAAGAATCTACGATCAAAATTCATTCTTCTTTTCCTACTTAATTCTTTCACTTTTTTTATTGGTTGCATGTCTTCTCCATTTTTTGATTGGCTGCATGCTGATTACATAGGAAATGCAAAAAGATTCGATCTTATCTTCAAGATCCTTCAAAATTCATTTTAAGTCAGCTTCAAAAATGGTTTACATCTGAGTTTGTGAAGGCACAAACTCATATGTTGATTCTGTGTTACTCGACACTTACTGATTGTTGATGCTCATCACATATAGGAATTGTGTCTCACTCGGCATCTATACTCTGCTCGGCACATATAGTGGCTCAACATCTTTTCTGGGCACCTATAGTCACTCGACACTTGAACTTTTCTTGACACCTGTTGAATCTCTAGCTTGGCACATACTATAGCTTAGCATTTGAATTATACTCAACATTCTCTTGAGAATTGGTTAAGTGTGTTGACACTCAATTGTCAAAACAAATCTAAGACTAACAATTCACAATAAGAAGGCACTAATTATGAGGAAACATATGCACCTATAGCAAGAATGGAAGTAGTAAGGATGTTCCTAGCTTATGAAATGAACAATAAATTCAAGGTTTATCAAATGGATGTCAAGTTTGCATTTTTGAATGGAGAACTAGAAGAAGAAGTTTATATTGAGCAGCATGAAAGTTTTCCTTTATCAAAAGACAAAGACATGGTATGTAGATTGAAGAAATATCTTTATGGTCTAAAGAAAGCACCAAGAACCTGGTATTCAAGGTTGGATAGTTACATGGCAAAGCTTGGATTTGCTAAAGGTATAACTAACAATAACTTATACCTAAAAGAAATTGAAGATGGTTTATTGATCATTGTATTATTCGTTGATGACATCACTTTTGGGGGCAATGATGAAGCTAGCAATTTTTTTTTGAAGATATGAAGAATGAATTTGAAATGAGCATGATAGGAGAAATGGAGTTTTTCATTGAATTGTAGATTGCATAAAATAATGATGGTATATTCATCTCACAAACTAAGTACTTGAAAGACTTGTTGAAAAGGTTTGGTTTGGAAAGTTGTAAACCTGTTGGTACACCCATGATAACTCGTCTTAAGTTATCTAGCAAAGATGAGACAACTGTAGTAGAATAGAAGAAGTATAGATCAATGATTGGAGGTTTGTAGTATCTGACTCACACAAGACCAAGCATAGAAAATGTAGTTGGGATCCTAAAGAATATCATTTTGCAGCAATAAATAGAATATTTAGATATCTAAAAGGGACATTTGACTATGGAATTTGATATGATAGATCTAATGATTTAACACTTTACGCATATACTAATGTTGATTGGGCAGGCAATATAGATGACAAAGAAAGTACTAGTGGTGGAGCATTATTTCTTGGTGGAAGATTGGCTTCTTGGTTAAGAAAGAAGAAAGATTGTATTTCACAAAGTACAGTTGAGGTAGAGTATATTGTAGTAGAAAATAACTGTAATCAAGTTATGTGGATCAAGAAAATGTTGAAGGATATCCAAATTGAGATTGAAGAGCCTATTATCATTGATTGTGATAACACAAGTATAGTGAGTATGTCTAAGAATCCTACATTGCATTCTAAGACTAAACATATATCAATTAAGTATCATGTGCTGAGAGAAAAAGCAATATAAAAGGAGACTGGATTAGAGTATGTAAGTACCAAAGATCATATTGTAGACATCTTTACTAAGCCTTTGCCTAAAGATACATTTGAGTACTTAAGAGATATCCTTGGGGTTATGCCCTTGCCTACTTCTATGTAGGAGACACAGAGAGTGCACCAGTCGAGTGGTATAGAGCACTACTATATTGTCTAGACTGAATGTTGATGTTTCTTGAATGGGGGAGTATCTGGCATGTACTAAGTCATTGAGGACTCTTGGTATTTGGTATATGGTATTGAATGGTGTCTTTGGACACTCGAGTTGGTTTATGATTTGAGCAATTGATTAGTAATTGGTATTTAACGATTGGTATTTTGATTGACACCTTTTTCATTGATGTCATTGGGGGAGGGATAGGCATGAAAAACATCACCTAAGACATAGAGGAGAGTGCAAATGGGAAGTACTCCTAAGCAATGGGAGAGAGATATCGTTATAGAGAGATTTAGAAAAATTCATGTAAAGATACATGAATATGCACTTGTTGTATTGAGAATTGTTTAGTATGAAGTGAAAAATTGATGTCTAAAGAAGAAAAAGATGAACATAGTAGAGTTCCAAAGGATTAAAAATTTTATTGATGAAGAGGATTTGAGAAAATGACAACAACATGCAGTAGCGAAAGTTTACTAGGTATTCTTTGAACTTAGATAGTTTTTCATCTATTTTGCCATCAATGCCAAAGGGGGAGACTGTTAGCATGAATTATGATGATACTAATTTAATGGAGTATCCTAAGTATTGGAGAGTATTCATATGTTGCATTCATGATTGTGTTTGTCATTAATTTCAACATACTAGTGTTTCTATAGAGACTGGAAGAATAGCAATCAGAGATCTTATGTTGCGTAGTAATTGAGTAAGAGTTAAGTGATGTACAGGTAAGGACTTATTCCTAAGAGTGTCTTGATAACATGGTTAAGAGGAAAAAGTCAAAATCAAAGATGTGCGACAGTTGTGTATGATTTACTGTGAGTAGTGCAGAAACAAAGCATTTGTTTGGTAGTTTATGATGTTTACATTATATCTTTTAGCCAAGATATAATGAGGTGATGCAAAGTCAACTAGTAATAGAGGATACTCAGGTGATGACATCAACAAGTGCATAAGACCTGGAGTTGCATGTGTAAAGTTTTCTATAGACTGTGAACCAAAAGTGCCATTATAATTGTAATTTATTATATATCTTATTTTAATTAATTGAGAAAAGCCTTAAGGATGACTCAAGGAATTAGTATGAGGATATGGTATAAAAAAAACATGTTAACCTTGATTGTAACAATTTTTCAAGTATTGTGATTATTATTGAAGTGTGAATTATGAAAAGGAGCAGAGTGTTGATTTAATGCGCATAAGTGATCCAAGGGATTATTGGATGTGCAACTCATGATCTAGTTACAAGATTAGAAGGAGTAAAAGTCCATTTAATAGGATAGAGGTAGAAGAAGGAAGTACAATTCAGTTCTATTATTCTACAAGGAATAATACAAAGATCATTTGGATAGTGGGTTTATTGGTCTTGCCCTCGAAGCTTTTTGGGTAGCAGGTCCAACTATCTTTCCCAACTCCTGACAGGGTTGGCACAACTCCTAACAGGGACTAATATTTGCTGAATGTTGTAACAAGATCCTAACAGGGATTCAAAGTCTCCTTACAGGGACTAATATGTATTGAATGTTGTAGCAGACTTCTAACAGGGTCTATCCTCTGACAAGGAATATTTAGATTAGTACATCATCTTGTGGGTACCATCCCCACCAGGGTTTTCCCTCTGATCAAGGGTTTCCCTAGTTAACATACCTAGTGTTATTGTGTTTGAGTATCTTGTTATGGTTTTAGTTTACATTACTCATATGGTCAAGATTGTTTAAAATTGTTATTGGTGATATTATTTGTATAACTGATTCATCCCCCCTCTTAGTTATATCAATGGACTATATATTCTAACACACCTAACCTCTCTCCAATTACATAACACATGCCTCTGACCCAATCTAGCCCACATGCCCATAGATTAACCTTAACCTTATCTTAATATTATCTAACATGTGACTATTGTCAATCTTAAATGCTCTTACACCTTTGTCTCATCTGAGGAATATTTTGTTCCTTCTTTTCACTTCTCAAAAATCCCTCTCTACTTCTCAAAATGGTTATTTGTCAATCCTTGTCCTTGTTGATCCCTAACTCATTTGTTTATTAGTATCAAACACTTAGTCATTTATAAGGTAGGGTTGTTTGGTCATCACTGCAACTGAGCCATCCTATATAGGTTGAGCTAAGTATTGAAGACTTGTATATATTTCAAGTTATGTACCGAGCAGTAGTTACTCCAGAGAAAGCCAAAGGTTGTTGATTACTCTAGTGATTGTCAAGTTTATTAGGGATAGTACTTGACATTGAGTATTATAGAGGTCGAGTAATTTAGTATATGTCAAGCATGGTTAAGGCTGAGGGAAAAAATTATGAAATAGTTTATATTGAGTGTCAATATGGTGTTAGTGCTGGGTAACATAGTTTTGCATATTTGTTTGGAATGACATAAAATCTCATGTAAACCATTTTTATCAAGCTGTAAGTGTGTTTTGAAGATCGAGGAGGTAGTAAAGGAGTTGATTATGCATTAAATACAAGATCAATAATCCTAATGTGAGGCAATCCACTAATCAAAAATTTGTAAGGACTAAGCAGCAAAAGAAATGAATCTATATCATTGATGGGGATCTAAAAGGTTCACCAAACATCTAGTTAAGGAGGGTCTATGTACTAGTTCATGAGTGTGAGTACATATGGATGAAGAGTTTGGTTGCATGAATTTTTTTGGAGGTGAATTAGATAGAAGAGACCGAGCACTGCAATGAATAGTTTTGTGTAGAGAAAAAGAAAATCAATCATAGAGAGGTGATAATACATTGCATAGAGGAGATCTAATATCACCATTGTAAGTGCACACCGAAGGATTGGGTATTGAACATTCTAACTTGTGTTTTAGGGTTTAAATCTCTTAATAGAGCAGCTTTAACAAGATTTTGTAAATCTTCTAATAGAGTACTTACTTATTTGTGGTGTAAAATCCTTTAACCTGTTGGCACTCAAAATTGCATTCCCATTTTGAGTGCCCATTCCAAATTTTGAGCTCCTATGAATGCTTTTCATGCATATGTCATCGGCTCTCATTTCAAGGCCTAGGTGGTGTTTTATGTTTCTAACACCCTTCATTCAGCCTATGCATGTGTTTTGTAATGATAAACTGACATTCTGAACCATTCTACGAAGTTTTTTGCATTTTTTGCCTAAGTGTCAAACAACGATAGAGGGCTCAGTTTGCCTTTAAATATCTTTTATCAAGTTAAGAGTCATGAATCACCACTTTGAGGATGTTTATTATGCATATAAAAGAACTTATGTTCCAAGTTTAAAATCATTTTGACATGTTTTGACTAGGTTTTGAATGTCTCAAAGTTGGTCAGTTTCCTTTGTTGTAAATCTGCATATTGTTCATATTTTTGGGTAGCCCTGTTTGACAAGTTATAACTTTTGACTAGTTGACCCAAATAAGAAATTTTATTTTGCATCATACTAGGGGTTAGAGACTTGTTACGATCCTGATTTGAGTTTATAACGAATCCATTTGATTAGTTTTCAAATGTGATTCCGTTTGCAATTTATAGAGTTTCACTAGTAATTAGAAATGTAGATTGGTGGGGAGCCCTATTCGAGATGTAATATCTTTGAATCTGTAATAGATAAGATCAACTGGTTTACTCCCTTGCATTCTATTCTAAAAATACTTCAAGTTTTCTAGTTTATACACTTTGACAAATCCATCTGCACACTTTCCCATGGTTATTCCATTCACAAAAAATGCTTTTCTACTGATGTTTCCAGTCTTGCAAATCTAGATAGCCAACTTCTGACCTTCGCCAAATTTGTCCCATGTTAGAGTAAATAATTAATTTACTAATTATTTATTATATTTACTTAAGCTTACTTAGGTAAATGCATTTCATTTATTAGTTGTAGTCTAGGAGTTTGTTATAAGTTGTTGACAATATGAGAGTTTGTTCTCTCTAAGTCATACTTATCCTCTCACCTTGTTCAAGGACTTTCCACCTTATGTGGATGTATGCTTAGTTGTCACACTTATCTCCTAGCATCTTCTAGCTTGTTCTAGAAGATTTCTGGAGCTCTTTATATTCGAGCTCCCTCTTTATATTTTCATATCACTTCTTGCATATTGTAAATACATATTTTTCTTGTGTTTGCGTATTTTCTCTCTCATGTCCGTTTAGGGTTTTTCCCTTGCTCTACGCTCTTCTTTCCTTGGCTTCCCTTTGACAATTTTTTGCATGTAGGTGATCTTGGGCATCTTCAAAGTTGGATTTCATCAACTTCAACATGGTATCAGAGCCTCCATACTGCTGCTTCGTTGAAGGATTTTTGAAGCCGTGATTTGGAGTCACAAACCCTAGTTTGTTTGTGTATTTTTTTTTCAACTTAGGGAATCAATGAATTTTTGGAGCACTTTCAACCCAAATGGACATTTCCATTGGATTCGGAAGGCCATTTGTAGTCAGGATTCATATAAAACTTTTCATTTTTGGAGACAGGGCTCCAGGAGGCAAATTTTTGTTGTTGCAAGCCCCTTCTGTATAGTCGTACAAACATTATCAGCAAGAAAAAAATAAAATAAAATAATTTATTGCTGCGCCACCCTGCCATCGCCCAGCGGCCACCCGCGTGCCACCTAGGTGCCAGCTCCACCGGTAGCGCAGCTGCTATGCGGCCATTGCCGCTCAGCCAGCTCACCACTTGTTTCGATGGTGCCTCCAGTGGCTCCTCCATTCTGCCACCCTGGCACCACCCTCTTCTCCACTCTGACTGTCAGCGCCACCAGACCTTAGCTTGTGGTCCACTCATCCAGTTAGTAGTGACGTGGGAGTCTCTACACCGTCAGCTGCCATGTCACCCCTGCCACATCAACACCTACCACGTGGCACCTCTTTTTATTGTGGCAGCCTTCAAGCCATCAATTTTAATGCTTTGAAATGCTGACATCAACATGACATCAGCACTGCATCATCAGACCTTGCTTGCACCTCTCTAAGTTCTATTTTGGAGCTACTGTTGGTTTTTTGGCCATAACTTGAGTATATAGAGGTATTTTTTCGATTCGAAAGAAGCACCAGAAAGCTGGTTCTGAGATGGAGACATTGGTGTAGGTATTTTTAGCTTTTGATGCCTTTTTGTTGCCCAATTTTTTAGTTGAAGTTTGAAGTTTTGTTTTTGACTCTGGCTTCCATATCTTTTGTGTCCCATGTCAATTTTTTGAAAACTTTATATTTTTGGAAAGATGGCTTTGTCACCTTTTCAGAAATGTAGTCCTTTTCATTAGTTTTTGGCCCATGCTCTTTCTATCATATTTTTAGCATTTTTTCTATATGGTGGATATCTTGAGTGTTTTATGCCCAAGGATCATTTTTTTGGCATGGTTTCTTTTGTTTTGGGCTGTACTTTATTTTGTTATAGCTTGTTTTTAGTTTTGATCATTGTAGCTATCACTTTGAAGCACCTTATGTATCACACTGAGATAAAGTGCCACTCTTGCATTCAGAGGATTATGAACGTTGTTTTGAGATAGTTGTACATGCACTATTTTCATAAAGCACCATGGGGGGATAATTGTCTACTATTTTAAGCCTTCTCCCTTTGTCAAGTGAGTGTCCCTTCTATGACATTAGCCCCATGTAGCGTTAGCATGGCCATGTCTTTATAGGTGTCTGTACCTCTTCCTCTCTCGTCGTTCTTGGTTTGTCTGGAGGAGACTTTGACCCACCTTCATAGTTGTATTATGCTTGACTATGGCTCTCTCTCACACTATCCCCTCTATTCCACACTTCTTCTCTCTCTCTTTTTATTAACTTATGTCTTCTTATATACAAGTTTGATTTGTCTTTGCCACTCAATTCTCCCTCTCTAATTTTAGGGTTTCAAAATGGATTAGGTAGGATACAATGTATCTACCCCATATCTTATCTACCCCATATCTTGTTTTCTTCTTGAAACTTCACCAGTTGTATCTTAAAAATGTTCTGAATGGTATTTTGTGTCGCCAACTCATCATTCTTATCTTCCTTTTAATTCACAGATTTCTAGATAACAACTTTGTCGGCTTAGATCTGGCGAATCTTTGATTTCCTAAATAATGTAGCAACTCGACATTATTGAGTTACTAGTGCTCGGCACCTCTGTGCTACTCGGCACCTGCTCGGCACTTGGTTCTACTCGACACTTGATTCTGCTTGGCACTTGAACTTGCTCGGCACTTGAACTTAGTTTGAGCTGTGCAAAAGACTTAGCTATAACCTTATATCTTTTGATATGTTTTAGTGTGCTTATTCTTCGTATCTTTTAGTATGTCATCCAATACACTGTTTTATCAATGGCTTAACTGATCCTTGTAATTCATTACAACATCATTACTTCAACCTTTCTCTAGGTGTTCTAGTTACATCTTATTGATTGCCTCCACCTTGACAATCAACTAATTGATAGTATTTGGATCACTAAAGCAATTTTTATCCCTGCAAGTAGCAAGTTTGACATCATTGACAAAACAATGATTGAGGACATTCTTTCCCAGTTCCATATATTATTCCAATAGTTTTTCTTATGGTCATTTCAATTATTTCCAACAATCTCCCTCATTTCAATCATTTTCAACAATCTCCCTATTTGGCATTGATGGCAAACCAAACTGATCAAATAATCAATTCAGTTACCACCAAGATTGTATTGATTTGCTGCATTTTCACTACTGATCACATATATCTCCCTCTTTCATATTATATCTCCCTATTTCTTTGCATTCATCAGTTTCCTGCATATTTCTCCCTCTTTGACATAAATGCCAAAGATGTGGCATCTTTATCATACAAAATATAAGCTTTGGCTTCTTGATGTTTTTCTCCCTCTGTCACCATGCTTGTGACTAATCACATATATATCCCTTTTTCATATTATATGACCATGCTTGTCACCATGCGTTTTCACTACTGATCACATATATCTCCCTCTTTCATATTATATCTCCCTCTTTCTTTGCATTGATCAGTTTCCTGCATATTTCTCCCTCTTTGACATAAATGCCAAAGATGTAGCATCTTTATCATACAAAATATAAGCTTTGGCTTCTTGATGGTTTTCTCCCTCTGTCACCATGCTTGTGACTAATTTGGAGTTTTAGTTCCTGTTGTCATCCATTGCATCAACCTGTTAATATTTCAATGATTTATTCCTGTTGATGCAAGGCATCTTGCTTGTTGCCTTAAACTACTTGACTTAGGGGTATAACCCCCAGCTTGCCTCTAAGATATTCATAGGTATCCTTGGACAATGGTTTGGTGAAGATATCTGCAGTTTGTTCCTTTGTGTGAATGTATTCCAACTTCACTTGTTTGTCTTCTACCAATTCTCTGACATAATGATACTTGATTGCAATATGCTTGGTTTTTGCATGCATCACTGGATTTTTGGATATGTTTATAGCACTTGTATTATCACAATACAATATCACCGGTTTTGTTACTTCTTCTTTCATTCCATTCAATAGATGTGTGAGCCATACAATGTTTGTACAATTGACTGCAGCTGCCACATATTATGATTCTGCAGTGGACTGGGATATACATGTTTGTTTCTTGCTAGTCCAGGTAACCAGCCTTTTGCCTAGAAATAATGCACCTCCACTTGTGCTTTTTCTATCATCAATATTTCCTCCCCAATCTGCATCTATATATGCATTGAGTTCAAATTTTCCATTCTTTTTGTAGTATAGACCAAAATCATCAGTCCCTTTGAGATATCTCATTATTCTTTTTACTACTATGAGATGATTTTCTTTAGGATTAGCAGAGAACCTGGCCACTATTCCAACTGCTAATGCTATGTCTGGTCTACTATGTACAACATATTGTAATTTTCCAATCATGGATCTGTACATTGTTTGATTGACTTCAACTGACTCATCATTTTTGGATAGCTTGTTTCCTGTGGCCATTGGTGTGCTGACTGGTTTGGATTCCTCCAATCCAAATGTTTTAAGAATTTCTTTGATGTATTTTCATTGTGTAATAAATATTCCATGTTTGAGTTGATGAACTTGCAATCCAACAAAAAATTTGATTTCTCCAAACATAGACATTTCAAATTCATGTTTCATTTTGTCAGCAAAGCCTTTGCAAAGTACTTCCTTACCACCAAATACTATGTCATCCACTAAAATTTCAAATACAATAATGTCTTTTCCTTCTTCAGCTTTGATGTACATGTTGCTATTATCATCAGTTCTTTCAAATCCAATTTGCACTAGATACTTGTGAAGTCTCTCATACCATGCTCTCGGTGCTTGTTTCAAACCATAGAGTGCTTTATGTAACTTACACACCATATCCCTATTGCTTTCATCAAAAAATCCTTCTAGTTGTTCAATGTAGACTTCTTCTTCTAGTATACCATTTAAGAAGGCGGATTTTACATCCATCTGATAGACTTTGAAATCTTTGTAGGCAGCATATGCAAGTAAAGTTCTTACTCCTTCCATTCTTGCAACAGAAGCGAATGTTTCTCCATGATCTATTCCTTTTTCTTGAGCATAACCCTTGCATACTAATTTGGCTTTATTTCTGGTAATCTCACCATTCTCATCTAGTTTGTTTTTGAATACCCACTTGGTGCCAATCACATTCTTGTCAGTTGGTCTGGGGACCAAACTCCAAGTTTTATTTTTTCTTATTTGATCAATTTCTTCTTCCATAGCTTTATACCAGTCATCATCTTGTAATGCATCGTATACTATCTTGGGTTCAGATTTTCTGATCAGACATGATTCATGTCTTAGTCTATTCCTTGTCATTGGTCTTGCATCTTTGTCACCAATTATTTGTTCAGCAGGGTGATATCTTTTTACATATTTGGATAATCTTGGCTCTGTCCTTGTTTCCATATTTGATCTTTCGGATTCAGGATCACTATGCTCTTCATTGTTAGGTTGTTCTTCATCATGTATGCTATCTGCTGAATCAGATTGTGCATTTTCTTCATTCTGTAACTCGGCTTTTGAATGTAACTCGACATTCACTGGTTGTGAATCAGCTGAAACTGACACTTGTTGTTGATTTTCAATTTGATTGACATCATCCTCATCAGAAGTCATTCCTTCATAAGAGTATACAAAGGTTCTGTATTCTTCCATTTTCTTTGGTTCTTCAGCTTGGACTTCTGTGTGCTCATCAAAATTTACATTTGCACTTTCCACAATTTTGTTAGTGTTAACATTCAAACACTTATATGCCTTACTTCTTGTGGAGTAACCAAGAAATATACCTTCATCACTTTTTGCATCAAATTTTCCATTTCTAACATCTTTAAGGATAAAACATTTGCAACCAAAAACTTTGAAATGTTTTACATTTGGTGAGTAACCATACCATAATTCAAAAGGTGTTGTATTTGTACCTTTCTTGACTTGTACTCGGTTTAATGTATGAACTGCTACACTTATAGCTTTTCTCCAGTATTTTAGAGCAAAATTCTTTTCCATCATTAATGTTCTAGCACAGTCAATTACAGATCTGTTTCTTCTTTCAGCAATTCCATTCTGTGGGGGAGTTCTAGGAGCTGATGTCTGTCTTTTGATTCCTTTTTCATTACAGAATATCTCGAATTCATTTGATGTAAATTCACCACCTCTATATGATCTTAGACATTTCAAGCTTTTTCCAATTTCCTTTTCAACTCTGGCCACATACCAGTTAAACATTTGAAAAGCATCAGATTTTTGTTTTAAGAACATAACAGTAATCATCGTGGAATAGTCATCAACAAATAACATTATGTATTTATCTCCTCTATAGCTTTGTATTTCCATTGGACCACATAAGTCAGTGTGAACTAACTCAAGTATCTCTTTAGATGTATAGTTTTTGCTTTTGAAACTTGACTTTGTCATCTTTCCTAGCTGACATTGTTTACACATGACATTATTAGGCTTCTTCAATTTTGGTAGCCCTCTGACTTTCTTCATTTTACTGATTTTGACCAGATTGTCAAAGTTGACATGACATAATCTTCTATGCCATAACCATTCATCATCAAATTTTGCAAGTAGACAAGAAGTATTATACATATCAAGATAAAACAAATTACTCTTTGTTTGATCTCCTTTTCCTATCAGTTTACCATCATTATCATAGATTTTTGCAGTTTTGTTTTCAAACTCCACTTTGCAACCTATATTGCCTAATTGTGAGACACTCAGTAAATTGTAGTTTAATCCTTCAACATAGTATACATTGTCACATGAAATTTGGTCTGTGAGCTTAATGGAACCTTTTCCTCTGATTTGACATGGAGCATCATTACCAAATCTAACACTATTTCCATCATACTGAGTAAAGTTAACAAACTTACTTTTGTCTCCTGTCATGTGATGTGAGCATCCACTATCTATGATCCATCTGTCATTCTTGTTTATACATGTCACCAGTGCTGTGGCTTCTTCTTCATCAGATTGGTCCTTCATGGCTACATAAACAACTTCATCATCATTGTCATCAGAATTTTCTTCAACAATATAACATTTCTTACCTTTTTCTTTGTAGTCTCTCTTGTCATCATCTCTTCTATTCTTGTATTTGTTGCCTTCCTTGGAATCCTTTTTCTGTGGACATCTTACAAAAATATGACCTACTTCATTGCAATTGAAACAAATGATAGGCATCTTACCTTTAAATTTTCCTTTGCCCCTATGAAATCTTCTAGCGAGCAATGCTTCCAATTGTTCCACATCTTCCTCATCAGTGCTACTGTCACTAGATACATACTTCATTTTTCTTCCTTTTCTTGATTTCACCTGTTTGGCATCTTTCAGTGATAACTTGGCCTTAAAAGAAGATTCAACATTTTCAGGTTTGTAGTTGTCAAAGTTAGATAACTCAAATGCAGTGAGTCTACCTATTATACCTTCAAAGCTTAGGTTATTTCCTAGTATACATCTTAGGTCTTGTATTGCTGATACTCTAATAGCATAGATAGGAAGCAAGGTTATTAAGAACTTACTATTAACAGTATCTTCATCTAGTTGACCATTCAAGCATCTTATTGCACTTACCACTTCCTTTATTCTTGCACCATACTGAGCAGCATTCTCATTTTCTTCCATTTTCATGTCATCAAATTTTCCTTTGAGACTTTCTCTTTTTGCTCTTTGTACATTCTGATCTCCTCCATAGATGTCTGATAGGGCTTTCCACATTTTGAATGCAGTGTCACATCCTTTAATATCATCAAATTCAACATAGCTGAGTGCAGAGGCAATTTCCAGCATTGTCTCGTTGTGTTCTTGTTTGTTTTTCATGTCTTTGGCAGTAGGAGCTCCTGTTGGATCTACATGTTCAGTGACAATTGAATTTTGGGCATAATCTCCTATGGATCCAAGATGTAGCTTCATCAAACTTTGCCATGCGACAAAGTTGTCTTTGTTGAGCGTGGGAACTTCTCTTTTTGGCATTTTGATCTTTTTTGCTAGTAGTCCTTTTAAACTGAATAAGCAGTCAGGCTCTAATACCCATTTTTAGAATTCTTTAGAATAACTGAGAAGGGGGGGGGGGGGTGAATCAGTTATTCAAGGTCCAAATTCCCTATTAATACCCGTTTCTTATGTTCAAACTTAAATCAGTCATATAAGCAAATTACTGTAAATCAACATGCAAAGATAAAACATTCAAGATCAACACATGAGACAATGATTTACGTGGAAACCCAATTTGGAAAAAACCACCAGTAACATGCTACTTGATTCTCACTCTTTTGAAGTGATGCCCTGTTAAAAGCCTGCCCTGTTAAAGGCTTAAAACACACTGTTAAATGTGACCTTGTTAGAGGATTTCACCAAACTGTTAGGAATGGGCCTGGTTAAAGGTCTTTAGAACATCCACTTGGAATGTCACCCTGTTAAAGGATTTATCTAATGGCTGTTAAACCAACCTAAGTCCATAGGATTTATCTTGCTGTTACAATTGCTAGAAAGTAATGATAATGGTCTTTTGATCTGATATAACTTACAACATACTTTACAGATTTCAGATCACTCTTTCAGTTCAATCCTTATGCTTGGCTTCAATCTCTTCAGCTCTGACTGCTTGTCTCCCTCTCAAGCTTCATCTCCTTGAGTTTTCCTACTCATTTTTCCAATGCAATCATTCTTGAGGTCATCTATTAAACAGAGTTCCTATGCTTTCTTCTCCTTAGCACATTCTTCAGCATTTCATGCTTTTATGCTTGACTATGGCTCTCTCTCACACTATCCCCTCTATTCTACACTTCTTCTCTCTCTCTCTCTCTCTCTCTCTCTCTCTCTCTCTCTCTCTCTCTCTCTCTCTCTCTCTCTCTTTTATTAACTTATGTCTTCTTATATACAAGTTTGATTTGTCTTTGCCGCTCAATTCTCCCTCTCTAATTTTAGGGTTTCAAAATGGATTAGGTAGGATATAATGTATCTACCCCATATCTTGTTTTCTTCTTGAAACTTTTCTAGTTGTATCTTAAAAATGTTCTGCATGGTATTCTGTGTCACCAACTCATCATTCTTATCTTCCTTTTAATTCACAGATTTCTAGATAACAACTTTGTTAGCTTAGATCTGACAAATCTTTGATTTCTTAAATAATGCAACAACTCGACATTATTGAGTTACTGGTGCTCAACACCTCTGTGTTACTCGGCACCTGCTCGACACTTGGTTCTACTCGGCACTTGATTCTACTTGGCACTTGAACTTGCTCGACACTTAAACTTGCTCGACACTTGAACTTACTCGGCACTTGAACTTAGTTTGAGCTTTGCAAAAGACTTAGCTATAACCTTAGATCTTTTGATATGTTTCAGTGTGCTTATTCTTCATATCTTTTAGTATGTCATCCAATACACTATTTTATCAATGGCTTAACTGATCCTTGTACTTCATTACAACATCATTACTTCAACCTTTCTCTAGGTGTTCTAGTTACATCCTATTGATTGCCTCCACCTTGACAATCAACTAATTGATAGTATTTGGATCACTCAAGCAATTTTCATCCCTGCAAGTAGAAAGTTTGACATCAATGACAAAACAATGATTGAGGACATTCTTTCCCAGTTCCATATATTATTCCAATAGTTGTTCTTATGATCATTTCAATTATTTCCAACAATCTCCCTCATTTCAATCATTTCCAACAAGTTGTCACACTTATCTCCTCACATCTTCTAGCTAGTTCTGGAAGATTCCTAGAGCTCTTTATATTTGGGCTCCCTCATTGTATTTTCATATCACTTCTTACATATTGTAAATATATATTTTTATTGTGTTTGCATATTTTCTCTCTCATGTCCATTAAGGGTTTTTCCCTTGCTCCACGCTCTTCTTTCCTTGGCTTCCCTTTGATAGGTTTTCACATGTAGGTGATCTTGGGCATCTTTGAAGTTGGATTTCATCAACTCCAAAAAATTTGTCATGAGCCCAAATCATAGAATTACATTCTCCTTGTGACAATGAACTATTTTCTTAGTTTTCATCGATTCAAGTGATCGTTAGCCCAATTTTCAAAGCTAAAACTGAACCCATTTTATTATTTCTAACGTGTTTGATTTGCAAAATAATTTGAAGTAGGCATGTTTGGAGGTTGATATCTTTTGACCTTGGTGTCATCATATGACAAGGTTTGGAAAGCTTGTTGAATTGTTGGAAAGATAGGATATTTAGAGTTTCGGAGCCTAGCTAGGTGTTTATGTCAGTTTTTAAAGCTAGACAATAGGCGTTCTGATACAAATTTCATAGTGGTGCAAAAATTATTTAAAATAATTTTTCAATGGTGAATTTGTGATCAATTTTTGATTTCAAATGGTTCAAGAAGGGTGATGGATCACTTTTCAATGTTAGTTGTTTGAAACTAAATTTTTTTTTGGCCGGACCCACTTTGGGGTCTAACTAATTCCATCAGACTAATAAGGATTGTGTGCAAATTGAAGTCTTTGAAAGAGAAAATAAAATGGAGGAAAATAGAAGATAGAAAGAGCAAGCCAAGTGCAAAGTAGCTGCTAAAAAGATGTCTATGCTAAAGGATCAAACAAAAGGGTATGCTGGTGGTATGCCTACTAGTTTTGGTGAGTATGATGTAGCATTTTCCAGCTCATCTATGTAGTGATTCAAGGCAAAAATTTGATTGGGAATCCATAGACCATAAATGCTACAAATTATCATACTGTTGTCTTGACATTAGAGCTTAGAGATCAGGGTTTATTTATAGTAAATCTTGATAATGTGGACCCACATGTACAAGGAAAAGCTTACTTCTCACCCACATAATGGCATTGATCCATATTACAATGTATCTAGAGGGAATGCAATTGTTAAAGCTGTGACTCCCCTTGTGCAAAGTGGTGATTTACCATCATCTCAAATAGAAGATAGAGCACAAACAAAAAGATGAAAAAGAAAGAAGAATCCAAAGGGAACAAGAACTTGCATTGAAAGCAAAACAAATATTAATGTAGAAGGAAGAGGTAGGGGTGGCTTATGGCGCTGGATAATTAAACTCCACATGTTGGAGGAAATCACTAAGTGTGCAAGGAGGGCATGGGCAAGACTGTGGTAGTGCACAACTGCTTAAAGAGGGAGCTCCACACAAGGAGGAAGAGTCTCCGACATACGTGTAGGGCAAAGGGGATGACTTTAGCAGAAAAGCCCATGACTTCAAAGGAGGTGATCCACATTTTTAGAAGAGGAGCATTACATGTGTATAGTAGGGAGGATATCTAGTCATGTAGAATGAATGACCCTGCAGGAGGATACCGAGTGAAAAATGGCAGCATGGAGACAAGGCTTTTCTCCATGTAAAACATAGTAGATGCCCACGTTTTGATAGTAGGGAAGACTCATCAAACAAGAATGAGGAAGCTACAACCAATGATACCCATCACATGAGGAGAAAGAGGTCTCTCACCACAAGCGACAACTGCATATAAAGAAAGACACCCAATGAAGGCCCATGCAAAATGTAGAATAGCGAGCCCCATGTGAAGGAAGAACATATCCAGGTAGCTACTGAATGTTTAATCCCATATGCACAAGATATTAAGTTTTCTTGTTCTTTAAAATCTTAGAGACTTGATGCGATAGTGTCTTTAAGGAGACATGCATTATGTGATGTCAAGTGTATGCATGTGCATGTGGAGGGGCCTGCCCATAGCCTGTTGTTGGGTCAACCAATTCTTGACCACCCATCACATGAGCGGGGGGACAAATTTTAAAGGCTTTGATCCTACATCAAGCCCATTTGTGTTAGGTCATGAATCAAAATTTTGTGCTATGTGATGTTACAACATTATCATAGGATCGAGAGATGTTTTCTAATGTGATGCAATGATACAATGGGGCCAATGCCATAGGGTTGTAAAATAAGAGTTTTAGCCATGAGATGATACAAAATTTGTTTCTCATGTGGTCGAGGGTAGTTTTAAGGTGTTTAAAGGTTTAATATACTAAAGTGTATATTAATGATGATAATCGTGTGATTAGAGATTAGAAGATGAGGAAGTTATGATATTACAATTTGGTCATAATATCGTAGGCTTAAAAAATTAATTAATGTATTTCAAATGATGATTGTTGAATCATAAGTTGACACTTGGCATTATTTTGATTGTGGGGAGGGATAATATAAAAAATCAAAATTCATAAAGAATTCAATGCAAGAATTTCAAAAATGAAAGAGTTGAATTATTTTAAGATGCTATATAGTTTACACTATATAACATTTTATATTTTTCAATTTTAATGCTTTGATTTAGTCCAGGAGCTGGAATTTCAAAATGGTCTCAAGGGGATGATTTTTATCCAAAATAGGCGGTGTAGCATACTGATGAAATTGGGAAGAAATAAACTATCCATTTTTGTAGCCAGATTTTGTGCAAGTGTTAACCATGAGTAGCTATAGGAGGATTTGTAATTTTGGGGGCTTCTCAGTAAAAAGTGCAAATTTATTGTTGCAGATGAAATTGCAATCAGATATAGCCATGATTTCATCATGTATGACTTCATAAATTTTTTTAAAGATGATATAATGGTTTTAAATGTAGTAGGTTGCAAATAAAGTTTTTGCCAACAAAGGATAGATGTGACCAGCTAAATCAGATTTTAAAGCTTCAGCACAGTTTATGAGGAATTCTTGATATTTCTCCATAAGATATTTTGTTGATTATTTTAAATGGGGAATATATCAGATATTTTTCTGCATCATTTATGGTTTTTGATTGTAGGTAGATGAGGAAGTTCAATTTTAGCAACTTTAGATTGAAGATTATTTAAGTGGGACACATGTCAAATTCACCTTCTAGACTCTAAAATATCCTCTCTCCTATATATCTTCCTTTTTTGCTCTTTTTTGTGAGACCACAAGGTTGGCTCTAGTTTTTAGAGTTGTGATACCATTTTCTTAGTGTTCTTCTATTATGAATATCATATTGTATTTCTTTTGAAGCATTTCATATTATACAGTCATTCATTTTGTATTTACTGGATTTTGACATACAGATGATGTATTGGTTTCAAGGAAATTAATGCAAGAGTTTAACCTTCTTAGTTTCATTTTGATTCTCATCTCCTTCTTCTATTATCTATAATGTTTTGTGTTTGAGAATGAAGAGCTTGAACTTAGTTGCAATCCCTTAAGGTTGTATGTCATGATGAATTTTCTATTGGAACAAAGATCCATGTAAATGCTTGTTTACATTGGCAGGGTTACAGGTTATACCAGAACGATTTCATCATACGTATGGGAGTTGTTATGAAGATTGATGTCTATTTACAAGACAAATAGATAGATCAAATATCTGAATATATGAGTATATTAGGATATCCATCTGTGTGTTAAGGTTTAGTTGATGCCCAATGGATAAGGGACTGGTCAACTTAGAGATTGCATATCCTCTATTGTTGCATACCTAGGTTATGCTGAGAGATCCAAATTATCAATCAAATATATTTCCCTTTATGTTTAAGAGCTGAAAGAGTTTCCCTCACTTATTTTATCGGGTTCATGTGCTCTATTATTAGCTATTTCACACTCATAAATGCTTGCATAAACATATAAGATTAAGGGATTTTATCTGTTTTCTAGATTTAGCTGTATGCCTTTACATTGGTACCATATAAAGAATCTAAGGTCCACCCACCTAAGTCTCATAGAGCCTAAAGAAGAAGAAGGAATAATCCTTATATTTGGCCCAAGATTGCAGTCAAGTGCATCCATTATAGGAATTTTCTAACCTTAGATGTATCGGTCTAGTTTCTTGGTTATTTTAAAAATTGTTATATCAGGAGCCAACATAACCAAGGTAGAACCTAGTAGTTCTTTTAGCCTTTAACAGGGAAGACACCTCACAAGGTGTGATCAAACATTTTACCCTTAACAGATATACTTCATTGCTATGATAGTGAAGATTTTTTGGGTGTCATCCCCACTACAATTTTTACTTTCACCTTGGAGGGTTTTTGCATTACCAAATCATTGTGTTAATGTGTTATGAGTTTATGGGTTTTCATTCATATAATTAGAAATTGGATATGATATTATGTTTGTTGATAAAAATTATTCAATTGTATATCGTCATTGATTTTACAAAAATGTTATACTCTAACCGAGCATTGCCAATTGTAACCAAGTTCAAAAGACTTCAGTGTTAGTTGAGTAAAAGTTTAGAAGAAGCCAAGTTCAGTGATTGAGTGAAAACCAAGCTAGGTTGGTTACTAAAGGGATTCCTATGTAAATTGAGTTAGTCTAGTTACCAAATGTGTTTAGTGTAAATTGAGGTAGGTTAGTTACCAAGGAACTTAGTGGTAATTGAGTGACCTAATTTCAGTGTTAGCCGGCCTGTAACATAACAATTTATTATTATTATTTAGTTTATGCAAGATGACTTAGTGGATATTATTTGTTTATTTTTAAGGGTATTAAAGTTGACTTGACATTGGATTTCATATTTATGAAAGGTCAAGTTGGGATTGAAATATAGAAGTTGTGGAAGTAGATAAGATGCAAATAAAGAAGGATATTTGATTAAGTGTAGAACATCCAAGGAGCTGTAAAGAATATTCTAATCAGGAAGGATTAAGAAGATAAACTATAATAGTGATATGAATATGCAAATTAGTTGCTTCATCAATCAGGTCAATCATTGTTACTCTCTAATAGTTGTAGTAGTGAAGAAATATCTTAATAGAGTTGACTTAATAATCATTTTTGTAAATCCTCTGACAAGGTGACATTTCTAGATTAAAGTGTTTTAAGACCTCTAATAAGGCCACTCCTAATAGGGTGATTCAAATCCTTTAATAGGGTCACACCTAACAGTGTGTTTTGTAACCTTTAATAGGGTTGGTTTCTAATAGGGCTCACTTTAGAAGAGTGAAAAGTTGTAACTAGTTGCATTTGTGGTTTTCCCAAATTAAGTTTTCATGTTAAATCTTGGTGTCTCTTGTGTTCATGTTATTTTCTTACTGCCTTATCTTTCTACAACTAAGTTATTAAAGGTTAATACACATAAATATCTCAAGATTTCTTTGTTAACTGAGTTACAATGAATATCTAGTCCTATAAAACTATGAAAATATTTGAGTTAATAACAAGTTTGTATTGACATCGAAGGGATTTGGAATTATTTTAGTAGTAACTAATTCACCCTTCCTCTCAATTACCCCTATTATATTTGTAACAATTAGTATCAGAGTTGTTGGTTCTTGTAGAAAAGGTTTCAATGACCTAAGCTAAAGATCAAGATGTCTTACAGAAGAGAGATTTCCAAGTTGAACATAGATAACTTCAAAGCATGGAATGAACTTGTTGGGACTAAAAATTGAAGCCCTAATTTTGAGTACCATTTTGAAAACCAAGTGAATTTGAGCCCCTATAATCGGTTTTCATGCATATGTACCCAGCCGTCATTTTGAGGCCTATGAAGTGTTTCATGTTTTTAATACCTTGCATTCAATATATGCTTGTGTCCCATAATTATATATTTCTATTGTAAATCATTTTGTGAAGAGTCATTTTGAGCATTGTTCAAATCTGCATTTTTGCCTATGTGTTAAACAATGACAAGAAGCCTAGCTTGCAATTAAATATTTTGCACCTGGTTAAGTTTCATAACTCACTCCTTTGGGAGTGTTTAGTATGAATATCAAAGAATCTATGTTTCATATTTCAAGTCATTTTGATATGTTTTGACTAGGTTTTGAATCCCTCAAAGTTGGTTGTTTATTATTGTCATGCTAATGCATATTGCTTAGAATTCTAGGAAGCCCTGTTTGACAAGTTATAACTTTGAGCTCGTTGACTGTATTGAAGAAATTACTTTTTCATTGTATTCTAGGGGTCAGATACATGCAATGTTCCAGTTTTGAGCCTATGAAAAATCTGTTTGACTAGTTTTCAAATGCGATTCCAAATGCAATTTATGAAGTTTCACTGGTGTCCAAAGTGCAAATTGATTGGAAGCCCTGTTCAAGATGTTATAACTATAAATCCATGATATATGAGACCAAAAGGATTATACCACTATGTTCTACTCTAAAAATACTTTAAGTATGCTAGTTTTCAATTCTTGATGAATCTGTCTACACACTTTTTGAGGTCCATTTTGTTTGTGAAAATCACTATTCTACCAATGTTCCCAATTCTGCAATTCTAAGAACCCAACTTCCCATGCTTTCCAAAATTGCCCAGTTATTTTTCATGAGCCCAAATAACATATTTATACTCCCCTTATGATAGTAAACTAATGCCCCAATTTGCGTGCTCCCAAGTGATCATTTGACATGCTTTCCAAGTAAAAACCAAACATATTTTCTGTTTTTGTTAGGTTTTCTTGTAGGGTAAATTTTAAAAGGAAACTTTGATGGTCAATATGTTTTGACATATTTTTCTTCATGATGTATACATTTGTAGGATGATAGTGTGAATGCCAGAGAGCATGATTGCAAGTTTTCAAGGCTCAGTCAGGTATTTTGGTCAGTTTTTAAAGCCAGCTTACAGGCATCTCAACATGAATTTGGTAGTTTGCAGGATAAGTTAAAATGAGTTTTGAAGGTTGAATTAATGTTTCATATTTTATTCACTCAACAAGATGAGATCAGTGGGCTAGTTTGATATGACAATTGTTTGAAAATGATTTTTTTAGCTGAGCCTGCTTTGGGGCCCAACTAGTTTCATTAGATTGATGACAACTTGTAAGGATTGGAAATGTTTTAAAAGGATATTATGATGATTTTGATCATTGAATTTTCACAGGATACACACTTTATCATTCAAGATTAAATGGATATGTGGAGTTATATAGGGAAAACCATAAAGAAACTGAATATGAAGTAAAACAAACGGATTGTTTGAAATATTCTCTACTAAACATGTTATGGTGGGGAGATTTTTCATTAAAATCTATGTCATTAATGAATGAGGAAGTTCATGATTAAGATACCAAATGGGTTGTAAAGTGAGTGGTGGGTGAGATATCGACATGTGACATCACCTATGTGAATGGGGCCCAAACTTATTGATTGGTCTACCTTATGTAGCAAAGTAAAGTGCATTTTAAACCTCAGCGACCATTTGATAGAGGAATCTTTCATCTTTATTGGGCATTGAAGTGGTAGCAAAGCACAAGTTAAAGAAAATAATTGAAAAATCTTTTTCACAAATTTGAGGCTCATGACAGTCCTACCAAACCTTCTAGTTACCTGCTTGTCATTATTCTAAATATGACATAAGAGTTGGGATAATCCTATACCAATGAGAGATTGTAAATGCAATGAAAAGTTGTAGACAAATGATGGATGCAGATGAATGATGTTGCCAATATGAATTGGAGTCCCTTAGGCTAGTGTGTATTATCAAAAGTAAGGCCTCAATATTATCTACATTAAATTCCTGCGTTAAAGGGTATGCCGTGATGGAGGACGAATGGTCATGGGAGGAGATATTTTAACCAGTGTACATGCTCCCAAGCATTCCCATGGTGTAGGTCTATTTCTTAATGCATTGAAGAGATTGTGAAGGAAAAATTGAGCCATTGGGATGCCTCTATCCAAATGAACCAAAGAGTGATGTTCCTCCACCATGAGTCTTTTAGTGTGTGTAGGAGAAATTTGAGGAAGCACTTTGAAGGAAAGGTTAGATAACTCGTTGAGTCAAAGTGCACTAGAGATTAGGGTAAGTCAAGGGGAAATGCTTGGTACATTGTCCTAGATTGCTTATGTGATGGGAATTTGAGTCTTTTAAATACCTAAACACATAATAGGTAAATGTCTAAGGCTTTGTGCTTTATGGACATAATATTTTCTTGTATATGGGGCCCATGGGAAAGCCAAAGGAAATAGATGACATAATTTTGATAGGAAACAAGACAAGATGATGACATGGAAGACCAACTAGATGTCATCAAGTGGCACTAGGTGGACCAATCGTAGTATGACACATGGTAGCTATTTCCAATCCTAGGATAGATTTTTAGGAGATGTATGGTGATGCACCAGATCGACACACCAAATTGCACCACATGGAGAGATCAATGGTTCTTGCATTGTCACAAAATAAAGATGCTTGATCATTAGCTAAAGTGAGAAAGTGACAAGATGACATGTGGTGGAGGTGATGATGTGGCACCACATAGATGGATGGACCAAATCATGCCACGTGGTAGAAATTGATGGTCGTCACATTGTCACAAAATGAAGTTGCTCACTTGTTAAGGAAAGTGACAATGTGATAACGAATTAGATAGTGACACATGGCACTACGTTAGAGGTGAGGTGGTGATCAATGGATCAATTAGGTGACTCCACATGGCAATGACATGGTGAGGTGTCTTGAGGATGCTGACTAGATAGGTGACTATATAAGGATGGACCATTCATATCATGACACGTGTCATAGGTAGGTTGACCAGGTTTTACCCAGATAGAGAAAAGGAGAGAAATATAAGGTTGTGAAAATAATTAATTTTTATTATTTTTCCCTTGGATCAACATGCAGACATTTTAAATTAATTTGGGCTTTATGATAATTTTTTAACTTTAGCATAAAGTTGAATATTTGAAAAAATCAATGGCTTGTGCAACTTTTAGACTTGGAGTTTGAGATAGGTGCCCTAGGCATGTCGTAGAGACTAGCATAGGACTATAATATACCAATAGAAAGGCCTCAGAATGAAAGTTTTTAGATATGGCATTTTTTTTTGCATACGAGGCCATTGGTAAGAATTATACTAGGTTTTGTCCAAAGTACTTAGATTTTAGCAACATTCTAGTATGGGCAGTTTACTTTTAGTTTGTGGTCTAATGACAAAATGGGTGTTATAAATAATAGTCCACCAAGATAACTAAGAGGGGTCAGGGGGGATGAATCAGTTATCCACTTAAAACATTTATCAACCTTAATTAATCTTAAACATTCAATCAAAGTAAACAACAACTATAACAAGATGTACATACACAGTTACACCAAATTTGTTAAATAGGGAAACCCTTGATCAGAGGGAGAACCCTAGTGGGAATGATGCCCTCAAAGATATACTCATATATATATATATATATATATATATATATATATATATATATATATATATATATATATATATATATATATATATATATTCCTTGTTAGAGGATGGATCCTATTAGGAGTTTATAAACACATTAAGTACATAAGTGTCCCTATTAGGAGACTTTGAATCCCTGTTAGGAGATTCCAGCCCCATTAGGAGTTGTGCCAACCATGTTAGGAGTTGTAGAAGACAAAAGGACCCCCATAGTCTAAATAGCTTCTGGGGCAAGACCACTAAACTCACTATCCAATTGATCTCTCGATTATTCCTTATATAATAATTGTTCATAATATGCTTTATCTTCTTTCCTCTTATCTCTGTCCTATCAACTAGACCAATCACTACCAGACCTTGCAGACTAGGTCACAAACCTCAGATCCAAATATCAAACCTTGGATCACTAAATAAAACCTCAGCATTGAAGTTCTTGTTAGAAACAATAGTCCACCAAGATAAATGATTCACCCCCCCCTCCCCACCCCCCCCCCAAGCTATCTTGGTGGACTATTGTTTCTAACAATTGGTATTAGAGCATTAGGTCCTTGAAGATAAAGTTTAACAACTTTGGGAGATCCATGGAGAGCATGTTCAGGAAAGATAGTCTGAAGTTTGATGGAACAAATTATGATAGCTGGAAGGAAAAGATGAAGATACATTTTCTATGTATGGGTCTAGGATATTGGATCTTGACAAAATCAACAAAGACAATAATTGTTGAAAAGGATTTGGAAAATTGTATTGAGGATGAAAGAATGTTCGACATGAGAGCTAGAGTAGCACTATTTACTACACTTCCTAAAATTAAATACAATCAAGTAAAATTACTTTCTACTTAACATTTGATTTGGAAAGCTTTGGAAACTAGTTTTGAAGGTGATGCACATTCTAAGAAGTTGAGGCTACAAAGTTGGATTTGTGCATTTCAAGATGCTAAAATGATGGAAGATGATTTTTTAAGAACATATGTAGGTAGGATATGAGAAATCATTGTAGGTATTAAATCTCAAGGAGGAACCAAAGAAGATGATGAGGTTATAGGGAAGATATTGAAGACTCTAACACCACCATTGAAGTTAGCAGTTTAAATGATATAGTTGTTGATATCTTGTACCAAAGATTTCAAATAGGAGACATTGCTTGGAAGACTTGACATAGTTGAGAATTAGCTTAAACAGTCTAAGAATTGACCATAATAGAGACAACTTTTAGTGCCTTGAATATTTAACCTAGTTTATTGAGGAGAACAAGCACTAGAGGAGAATTTTCTAGTAGTAGCAGAGTTGATGAGGATATCAAGATTGAAAAGGAGTAGCTCTTCTGGTAAGAAAATGAAAAGATGGTAAGAACATCTTTTAATGTTGGACTTATGATGAATATGGTCGTTATGCATATAAGTGTCCTAAAAGAGAGAAAAAGTATAAAATAAATTACAAACCTAGAAGAGATATAGAGTGTTTGTATGCAAATGAAGAAAATGATTCTGATAAAAAAGCAATTAGTGCTTGTGATGACGAAATAGGATTTGTGGAAATTAAAGAAAAAAGTCTAGAGAAAGTAGCTTTGGTGTCACTGGTTAAAAATAAATCTAATTGGATAATTGATAGTGGTTTTTAAAATCATATGACTAGTGATATGAACAAGTTTGTTGACTTCAATATTCAGGATGGAGGCATTGTCGGAGTTGGAAACAATGCAACATGCCAAGTTAAAGGTATTGGATCTATAACTCTTGATGGTAAAACTAACACTGAGGATGTATATTTTTTTGATGGTTTGAAGCACAATCTTTTGAGTGTTGGATAACTAGTGGATAAAGGTTATTAGTTATAGTTTACAAAGAAGACATGCATTATCAAAGAAAAAAATGGAAAGGTAATTGGAACATGAACTAGATCTAGAGGTAATGTATTTCAATTGAATCCTACTAAAATGACTTGTTTGGTTGTGAAGGTGGATGATAATTAGTTATGGAATAAGATATTTTGTCATATAAACTTTGATAGTATTGTGAAGACTACTAGTATGTTTGCAATTAGAGATTTGTCTAAGATTGTAAAACTTGCTAATACAATTTGCAAGGAGTGTGTTTTGGCAAAGCATAACATGACTTCTTTCCCAGCAAGAAGTTTACTACTATAGCAAAATTGGAGATTGTACACACAGATCTCAATGGTCCTAGAAAGAATAAAGGATTCTATGGTGAAAGGTATTTTATGATTGTAGTTGATGACTTTTTTAGAATGATTTGAGCTGCATTTGTTAAAGAGAAATTTGATGCATTTGATAAGTTCAAGGTATTCTAGAATAGAGTTGAGAATGAGTCTAGTATGAAGATTAAATTTTTAAGATTAGATAGAGGCGGAGAATTTACTTCAAATGAATTTAACATGTTTTGTGGAGAAAATGGAATCAAAAGATAGTTATTAGCTCTGAGAACCCTTGAATAGAATGGCATTGCAGAGAGAAGGAATAGGCCAGTTACAGAAGCAACAAGAGCTATGTTAGCTGAGAATGATGTATCCAAGATATTTTTGAGAAAATATATGAATATGATAGTATACACTATGAATAGAGTGCAAGTCGAGAAAGACACAAACAAGACCCCTTATGAACTATGGTTTGGTCACTCACCTATAGTATAATATGAGAAGTGATGAAGGTATGTTTCTTGGATATTCATTGAAAAAAAAGGCTTATAAATGCTATAATATGAGAAGTAAGATTATTATTGAAAGTGCAAATATGAGAATTGATGAGAAATTCAGGATACAAGAAAGAATAGTTGATTACAATTCAGATGATGATGTTGTTACTTAACAAAGGTGATGATGTTGTTACTAAAAAAATGAGTAATGAAGTATTTCTTAAAACTAACAATGATTTTTGGAATGAAGGAGAGCCAAGGCAACAACAAAGCTCATAACCTTTAGTAGAGCCAAGAGTTGAGATAACAACTCCTACTTTAGGAAAGAATATGATAAAGAATCACCCATTTGAGTATATCATCGAAAGTAGAGATAAAAGTGTGATGAAAAGAAGTAAAGTCAATGAAGAACTATGTTTGATATGTCAAGTTGAACCTACAAATGTAGATAAAGCATGTAAAGATGATCACTGGAAACAAGCTATGAAAGAGGAATTAGATCAGATAGTAAAAAATGAGACATAGGAATAAGTCCCTAGACTAGCAGACAAGAATGGGTATTTAGGAACAAGATGAATGAACAAGGAGAATTTTTAAGGAACAAGGAAAGATTGGTGTGTAAGGGTTACTCACAACAAGAAGAAATAGACTATGATGAGACCTATGCTCCAGTGGCTAGACTATGATGAGACCTAAGTAAGATTATTCTTAGCCTATGCAGCAAAAAATAAATTCAAAGTGTATTATATGGATGTAAAGTTAGCATTTCTTAATGGAGAACTTGAAGAAGAAGTGTACATAGAGTAGCTTGAAGGTTGTCCTTTGAAAAATGATAAGGACATAGTATGCAAACTGAAGAAAGCATTGTATGGCTTGAAGCAACCACCCAGAACCTGGTATGTAAGGTTGGACAAGTATTTGACAAAGCTTGGATATAAAAAAGGTATGATAGATAGTAATCTATATTGGAAAGAAATTGATGATGGTTTGATGATTTTGGTAATATTTGTTGATGATATCATATTTGGAGGAAATGATGATGAAAGTGAAAAGTTTACATAAGAGATGAAGAAAGAATTTGAGATGAATATGATAGGAGAAATGAAATATTTTTTAGGATTATAGATTGTACAAAATAAAGAAGGAATCTTTATTTCTTAGATTAAGTATTTGAAGCATTTATTGAAAAGGTTTGGTTTGGAAACATGGAAACCCATTAGAACACCTATGGTAATTGGACACAAATTATCTACAAAGGATGAGACACCTACTGTTGAGTAGAAGAAGTACAGATCTATGATTGGAGGTTTGCAATATTTGACTTACAAAAAGTCAGATATAGCAAATGTAGTTGGAATTGTTGCAAGATTCCAAGCTAATCCCAGAGATGCAAATTACATAATAGTCAAAAGGATATTTAGATATCTAAAAGGAACACCATAGTTTGTATTTTGGTACGATAGATCTAATGATTTTACTATACGTGCTTATACTAATGCTAATTGGGTAGGTAATATGGATGATAGAAAGAGCACTAGTGGTGGAGCCTTCTTTCTTGGAGGTAGATTGGTTTCTTGGCTAACCAAGAAGTAGGATTGTACCTCACAAAGTACAATAGAAGAAAAATATGTTGTAGCAACAAACAATTACAATCAAGTTGTTTGGATGAAGAAGATGTTGAAGGATAAAAGAATAAAACTTAGTCAACCTATTGTCATACATTGTGATAATACAAGCATAGTAAATATGTCTAAGAATCTAGTGTTGTATTTGAAGACTAAGCACATTTCTATTGAGTATCACATGTTGAGAGAGAAAGTTGTAGAAAAGGAAATTAGATTGGAGTATGTGAGAACTAAAGAGTAGATTGCAGATATACTCACTAAGCCTCTTCCCAAAGAGATTTTTGAGTATTTACGAGGTATGCTAGGGGTTATGCCCCTTCCTACATCAGAGTAGATGATGCAAGAGTGCATCAATCTAATGTAATAGAGCACCATTGTTTGTCTAGACTGAATGTTAATGCATCCTGTATAGGGTAGTATCTATGATGGGTAGAGTCATCTATGACTCTTGTTGGATGTTTTTTTGAACAATGTCTTTGGACACTTGAGCTAGTAAGAATATGTTGGTGTAGGATTTGATGGTTGTTGAAACCTTTGACATTGATGTTAATGGGGGAAAAGTATGACATGAAAAACATCATGGGGAGAAGATCATTAGGAAGAACATCATGGGGAGAAAGAAAAGAAAAGAAAGAGAAGTACATCATGGAATGACTATTTTATGGAAAGCACATTGAGGTATATCAATGGGGAGAATGATTGATGAAGAGGATTTGAAAAGAAAGATTAACAATCTTGTTGGTATTCTTGGAACTAGATATTTTTTCATCTATATTGCCAACGATGCCAAAAGGGGAGATTGTTGGATGCATGAATGCTAATGATATTCCCATGGAGGAGTATTGGAGATATGTTAGTATGATGATATGCTACATTCATGACTGAGTTTGTTATTGATGTCAACAGAACAATTTTCTGTGGTATTTGACAGAAGAAGAAAGAAAAGATTAAGTTGGTATGGATGACTAGTTGAGTATTCTCACTATCTAAGTTTATGAGAGATACTTCTGAGTATTTAGTATGTGCAGTTAATGTTGGATGAAGAAATGATAAGTTTGGAAGAAGTTATGTAAGTTTTGGTGATGTCTATTTTGAGATAGAGTTTACAGAGGCATGTTCTAGTAAACTTGTTATATCTCTTAGCAGAATTGTTATTTTGAGAATTGAGGTTGAGGATATGAAGAAGACATGTTAGTGATGATGTTGCTAAATTTGATTGTTATAATATTATGTGTAAGAAAAGTTATTTAAGTTGCAAGGAGGAAGATTGATGTTATCACTAAGTGTAATGTGTTCTTAATGTAGTCCTATAATGATTAATTGAGAAGGTCTAACAATCATCTTAGGGAATTGTCTTATGGACTTAGTATAAAGGAAGGACATTTTCCTTTATCATATCAGATGAAATTGTATTGATCATAAGTGATTGTAACTAATAGAGAGTAGAATGTGACATCGAGCAAAGTAGTGTAGAAGTGAAAGAAACTTCATTGCCAAGGTTTTATTGTGTGATCCAAGGTTTGTGACTTGGTCTACAAGGTTTGATAGTGTTTGGTTTAGTTAAAAAAATGAAGGAAATAAGAACATAATAGTAAATTGCATGTTTGAGCAGTGAGATCTTCTTGTAGTTGAAATTGCATGTTTGGGTAGTGGGCTCTTCTTGCATACATTGTACTACAACTCCTAATAGGGTTGGCACAACTCCTAATAGGGTTGGAATCTCCTAACAGGGATTCAAAGTTTCCTAATAGGGATTCTATGTACTAAATGTTGTAATAGACTCCTAACAGGGTCCATCCTTTAACAAGGAATATTTATATTAGTACATCATCTTGTGGGCATCATTACCACCAAGGTTTTTCCTTTGATAAAGGGTTTTCCTAGTTAACATATCTGGTATAATTGTCTATGTGCATCTCATTATGGTTACTTTTCTTCTATTAGATACCACAAAAAACTACTATGTTGACATCAATGAAAAACTCAGTCATGAATGTAACATATCATCATAGTAACATATCTACAATACTCCCCCATAGGAATATCATCAACATTCAAGCTTCGAACAGTTCTCTCCAACTTCGCTCTACTCTGCTTATCTCTGCATATCAACTATTTCTCTTCTATTCTACTCTTCATGCTTCATGTTTTTAAATAGTGGTGATTGATAAGGGAAGTACTATACATACTCCATAATTCCTTTATGGGGTTTGGGGCCGAGCCCCAAGGGGGGGTTTGGGTTAGGGATTTTTTTCATTGTGGTGATGCAAAAATTAGTTCTTGTAGTGATATTGAGTTGTAAGGGATTATAGATTGTAATCAAGTTTTAATCACTAGATCATAATAATATTAGACTTGTTGTTTTGTGAATGTAACCCAAGGATTGGGTGAACCATGTTAAATCTTGGCATCTTGTGTTCTTTTCTATGTAATCTATTATTTTTTGATATTGTTTATATTTGCATGTAATTGTTATTTCTGTCTGTGGTTTAATCTTAACATGTGTAATCATTCATACAAATCATATCCAATCAAGGGAAAATGTCCTTCCTTTATACCAAATCTATAAAATAATTCCTTGAGTCAGCTATTACACATTCTTAATTAATTATTATAGTACCTCATTAAAAACATGTTACACTTAGTGATAACAATAATTAGTCACCTTGTAACTTGAATAAATTTTCATATAGATAATATTATGATGAGTGATCTAAGCCATGTCATCACCAACATGTCTTCTGCATGCCTTTAACCTTGCTTCTTAGAATAACAATTCTGCTAAGAGATATAACAAGTTTACCAAAACATGCTTTTGTAAACTCTATCTCAAAATAGTCTTCACCAAAACTTGCATAACTTCTTGCAGACTTAATATATTTTTCTTTTGAGGTTAGCTACATATACTAGACACTTAGTAGTATCTCCTATTAACCTTTCTAGTGAAAATAATCAATGATCTATCTGTACTAGCTTGATCTTTCCGTTGTTCTTCTATTAGATACCACATAAAACTACTATTTTGACATCAATGACAATCACAGTCATGAATGTAACATATCATCATGATAATGATCTAATCATGTTTCTACAATACTCCCCCATAGAAGTATCATCAGCATTCATGCTTCCAATAATCTCCCCCTTTGGCATTGATAGCAACATAGATGAAAAACATCTAGTTCCAAAAATACCAACTATAAAAGACGGCTATCCTTTCTTTTCAAATCCTCTTCATCAATCATTCTCCCCATTGATATACCTCAATGTACTTTATATCAAACTATTCTTCATGTTGTAATCTCTCTCTTCAATGTACTCAATATCAAAATGTTTTTCATGCTGTAATCTCTCCCCATTGACATCAATGTCAAAGGTTTTAGCAACCATCTTTCTTTGCAACAACTATCTCTAACTTGCTCAAGTGTCTATAGATACTATTTAAAAAAACATTCATCAAGAGTCCTAGATGACTCTATCCATCACAAATACTCCCCCATATAGGAAGCATCAAAATTTAATCCAAAAAAATAATAGTGCTTTGTAACACTGGATTGATGCACTCTTGCATCATGTACTCTGATGTAGGTAGGGGCATAACCCCTAACATACCTCACAAATACTCAAAAGTCTCTTTGGGAAGAGGCTTGGTGAAAATATTTGCAATCTACTCTTTGGTGATTACATACTCCAATCTGATTTCCTTTTCTTTAACCTTCTATCTCAACATGTGATACTTGATAGAAATGTGATTAGTCTTAGAATGCAATACTAGATTCTTTGATATATTCACTATACATGTGTTATCACAATTTATGACAATAGGTTCACTCAAGTCTAACCTTATATCATTCAACATCTACTTCATCCAAACAACTTGATTGCAATTATTTGCTACTGTAATACATTTTGCCTCTGCTATACTCTATGAGATACAATCCTACTTCTTGCTTAACCAAGAAACTAATCTTCCTCCAAGAAAAAATGCTCCACCACTGGTGCTATTTTTGTCATCCATACTGCCTGCCTAATCTACATCAGTATAAGCATATAATGTAAAATTATTAGATCTGTCATACCACAATCCAAACTTTGGAGTTCCCTTCAAATATCTAAATATCTTTTTTACTGCTACATAATATGCTTCTCTGGGATCAATATGAAATCTTTCAATAATTCTGACTACATTTTCTATATCCAGTCTTGTGTGAGTCAGATATTACAATCCTTTAATCATAGATCTATACTTTTTCTACTCAACAGTAGGTGTCTCATCCTTTGCAGATAACTTGTGTCTAGTTACCATAGGTGTTCCAACTGGTTTACATGTTTCCAAACCAAACCTTTTCAATAGATCTTTCAAATACTTAGTCTGAGAAATAAAGATTCCTTCTTTATCCTACACAATCTGTAATCCTAGGAAGTATTTCATTTCTCCTATCATACTCATTTCAAATTCCTTCTTCATTTGTTCTGCAAACTTGTCACTTTCATCATCATTTCCTCCAACTATGCTATCATCAACAAATATTTCCAAAATCATCAATACATCATCTATTTCTTTTCAATATTGATTACTGTCCGCCATACCTTTGCTAAGTTTTGTCAAATGCTTCTTCAACCTTGCATACTAGGTTCTGGGTGCTTGCTTTAAGCCATACAGTGCTTTCTTCAATCTACAGACCATGTCCTTGTCATATGTTAAAGGAAAACCTTCAAGTTGTTCTATGTATACCTCTTCTTCAAGTTCTCCATTCAAAAATGTTGACTTGATGTCCATCTAATATACCTCGAATTTCTTATGTGCTGCATAGGCTAAGAATAACCTTACTGCTTCAATTCTTTCCATAGGAGCATAGGTTTCATCATACTCTATTCCTTCTTGTTGTGAGTATCCTTTACATACCAATCTTGCTTTGTTCCTTACAACTTCACCTTGTTCATTCATCTTGTTCCTGAATACCCATTTTGTTCTAATCACATTCTTGTCTATTGGTCTAGGGACCGATTCCCATGTGTTATTCTTCACTATCTAATCCAATTCTTCTTTCATAGCTTGCTTCCAATAATCATCTTTACATGCCTCATTTGTATTCTTTGGTTCTAATTGAGATATTATACATAGTTCTTCATTGATTCTGCTTCTTGTCATCACACCTTTATCTTTGTTATCGATGATTTTCTTTGGTGGATGATTCTTCGTCATATTCTTACCAGAAGTACAAGTTGTTATCTCAACTCTTAGCTCTATTCTAGGTTCTAAAATTTGTTCTTACCTTAGCTCTCCTTCATTTTGCAAATCATTGCTAGTCTCAAAGAACACTTCATCATTCTTTGGTTTAGTAACAACATTCTCATCATTACAATTGTAGTCAACTATTCTTTCTTGTATCCTTAATTTTCCATCAAATCTTACATTTGCACTCTCAAAATTAGTCTTAGTTCTCATATTATAACATCTATAAGCTCTACTTTTCAATGAGTAACCAAGAAACATACCTTCATCACTTCTAGCATCAAATTTTCCAACATCATCATCTCTTTTGATATAACATTTATTACCAAATTTTTTGAAATACTTAACTATAAGTGAGTGACCAAACCATAGTTCATAAGGGGTCTTGTTTGTGTCTTTCCTGATTTGCACTCTATTTATAATGTAGACTACTGCATTCAAAGCTTCTCTCCAAAACATCTTGGATACATCATTGTTAGCTAGCATAGCTCTTGTTGCTTCTGTCACTAACCTATTTCTTCTTTCTACAATGCCATTTTGTTCAGGGGTTCTAGGAGTGAAAAATTGTCTTTTGATTCCATTAGCTTCACAAAATATAGTAAACTCCTTTGAAGTAAGCTCTCCTCCTCTATCTGATCTTAAACATTTAATCTTCATACTTGATTCATTCTCAATTCTATTCTTGAATATCTTGAACTTGTCAAATGCCTTAGATTTTTCCTTCAGAAATGCAACTCACGTCATTCTAGAAAAGTCATTAACAATAATCATGAAATACCTTTCACCATAAAATCATTTAGTCTTTGTTGGACCACTAAGATTTGTATTTAAAATTTCCAACTTTGCTGTAGTAGTAAACTTATTTGTGGGAAAATAAGCTCTATAATGCTTTGCCAACACACCCTCATTGCAAATTGTGTTAGTAGGCTTTAAAATCTTAGGCAAATCCCTAACTACAAATATATTACTAGTTTTCACAATGTTGTCAAAGTTTATATGGAAAAACCTCTTATGCTATAAGCAACTGTCATCTACCTTTGCAACCAAACATGTCATTTTAGTGGGATTGAACTGAAATACATTACCTCTAGATCTAGTTCCTATTCCAATTACCTTTCCACCTTTGTCTTTGGTCATGCATGTCTTCTCTATAAACTATAACTGATAACCTTTATCCACTAGTTGTCCAACACTCAAAAGATTGTGTTTCAAACCATCAATATAGTATACATTCTTAGTGTTAGTCTTACAATCAAGAGTTATAGATACAATACCTTTAACATGGCAAGCTGCATTGTTTCCAACTTTGACAATGCTTCCATCATAACTTTTGAAGTCAAAAAACTTATTCATATCACCAGTCATATGATGTGAACAACTACTATCAATTATCCAATTAGATTTCTTTTCAACCTGTGATACCAAATCCATTTTCTCTGGACTTTCTTCTTTAATGGCTACAAATCCTATTTCATCATCACTAGCATTTATTTCTTGATCATTAGGATCATTTTCTTCATTGGCATAAAAAAAATCTCTATCTCTTTTGGGTTTGAACTTTTCTTTATACCTTTTCTCTCTTTTAGGACATTAGATGCATAATGACCAAATTCATTATAAGTCCAACATTTAAGGATTTTCTTATCATCTTTTTCTTTTCTTACAAGAAAGGCTACTCCTTCTTCTATCATTCTACCCTCATCAGATCTACTACTGCTAACAAAATCTCCTCTTGGACTTGTGCTCCTTGATAGATTAGATCGAATGTTTAGGACATTGAAAGTTGTCTTTGATCTAGACAATTCTTCAAACTATATAAGCTCATTCTTAACCACTTCAAGTCTCCCAATTTGTGTTTCCTTGGTAAAATATTTGGTAAAAGAGATCAAAAAATGTATCATTTGGACTACCTACTTAAATGGTGGTGTTAAACTCTTCAATATCTTCCAGATCACCTTGTCATCTTCCTTGTTTCCTCCTTGAGATCTGATACCTATAGTAATTTCTGATATCTTGCCTACATATATTTTTATAGATTCATCTTCCATCATTTTAGCATCTTGAAATGCAAAAATCCAACTTTGTAGCCTTAATTTCTTAGAATGTTCATCACCTTCAAAACTATCTTCCAAAGCTTTTCAAATCTTATGAGAAGTATCAAGTGTTTTCATTTGGTTGTACTCAATTTCAGGAAGTGGAGAAGATTGTTGAAGACGGAGACTGTTCAGAACATATTGATATAAGTATGATCAATATATATGTTTCAATCATTGTTTTGTCATTGATGTCAAACCTGCTATTTTTTGGTGAGAAAATTACTTATATGATTTAAGTACTATCACTTATTTGATTGATGAAGAGGATTTGATCAAAAGATGTAACAATAGCACCTAGAGGAAAGATTGAGTTATGCTATGTTAAGGAATACAAGAATCAGTCAAGATAGTGATAACATGATGTATTAATAATTTACTTAAGGTTACAAAGACTGGTTAGACTAAGAAAGTATAATTTAAACAAATTTTATCTGCCAAGTTTGACCGAGTGGACAGTAGGTGCCGAGCAAAGTCAGTACAAGTCAAGTAGAAAATCAATTTGAGTTGAGTAAAATTCTATTTTAGTATATGCTAAGAAAAATAGTGGATTCCAAGTAAAGTTTAGTTGATGCTGAGCACCAATAAAGTTTAGTTCATGCTGAGTGATTTTATAGAGGATGCCAAGCAACATAGTATGTGTTGAGCATCAGAAGCAAGTTAATGTTGAGTGGCTGCATTATTTCAAAGATCGTGAATTTGATAGATCTGAGTCGACAAGTTTTTTTCTTGGATTATGTGAACTAGGTGGAAGATAAGATTGATGAGCTAGTGGCACATAATTCAAGGTAAACTATTTTGAGGAAAATTCAAAGAGGATTGAAGGAGAAGTTTATAGAAGAGATATGAAATATGAGGCCGATTCATTGTATCCTACCTAATTTGTCCTAATCCTAAATTGCACGATGGAGAATAAGGGGCAAAAGATCTAAATTTTCTAATGCAAGAGCATCCTGGGTTGCCTTGTAATCATGTACTTTTGTTCGTTCTACCGGTCACTATTGAGCTCCAGTTATTACTGAGCACCAATTTTTAGTGCTTTCCAAGTTTTTAGTTACTATCAAGTGATTTATTTGGTTATCGAGTGATCCTTTGGTTGCCGAGTGCTTCCTTTGGTTGCCAAGTGTTCCTTTGGTTGCTGAGTGGTCCTTTGTTTGCCATGTTCTTCATGGTTGCCAAGCATTGGAGGATGCCAAATTCGTAGATGCTGCTGAGTGATTCTTTGGATGCTGAGCTTGTATGGATGTGAGTGCCAATTTTGGAAAAGCTTTCATTTGTTGAGTAGTCTATGTCTTGTTCTTGTTTGGGTCGACCTTGCTTGTATTTAATTTATGTAGTTAATAACTATTGTGAACTGACTTGTGGCTTTACTATGTTCTAGAATTTTTTGTAAGCTATTTTGGCAAGTATTTAAGGAAGTCTAGGATTGAGTTTTAGCAAGAGAGGTAGAATAGAGAAAAGTAAGGAGCATAATATAAAGTAGGATCATCAAGGATTGTAACTAAATTATTACACAGTTGTATCCTTGAGGGCCTTATAGCTGGGCATGTATGTTGATCACTTGATGAATCAATAAAACATTTGTTCTCTTCCTCCTTGGTGCTATTTCTTGATGTTTGTTTCCACTGTGTTAACTCTTGTAGGTTGTTTTGGATAGATGGGTGTGCCATTGGCCCTAGTTATTTCATGTAACCCTATGTTAGGTGGTATCAAATCCAGGTTCATCCTTGTGGTGATTGGATCATGCAGAAACCTAAGTGAGTTTTGTTGTGGGGTAGTAGATCTGTAGATTTAAACTATAAATTGCAAAGGGTTATGATCTTATAGGAACCTGATTTGTAAAGATGGTTTGAGGTAGAGGAAATGTTGATAATGCAATATTGGATATATTGAGACAAATTGTAGCCAGATTAAATGATGTGGAGACAACCTAGAGGAGAGGATTGCATCTTGACGATGTAAGTGATGATGAAGTAGTAGCACCAAACCCTAGTCTAGAACCTAAAGAAGATCAAGATGAAGCAAGGTTGTTGAGACTATTGTCTAGGGAAAATTCAAAGCTTGCTATAGAAGTTGTTCATTATGATGGAAAATTAGGCACCAATGCTATGTTGGATTGGATCTCAAAAGTGGAGAAGTTCTTTGAGTATGAAAACACTCTTGATAATAGGAAAGTGAAGATTGTAGTTACCTGATTGAAAGGTCATGCCTCACTATGGTGGGAGCATTTGCAAAATGATAGACAAAGAGAGGAAAGGAGAAGATTAGAACTTGGCCAAAGATGGTGAACAAGGTAAAGAAAAAATTTCCTTCCTATTGATTACCAAGTTAGCTTGTTGAGAAAGATGTAGAATTTGAGGCAAAGAGACATGAGTGTAAAGGAATATACTAAGGAATTGTATAGATTGAACATCAGATCTGGACATGTGGATGATGATGTTGAGAAAATTGCAAGGTACATAAATGGATTGAGATTTGGAATTCAAGATGAAATAAGTTTTGTGAAGTTGGAAAGTATAGAAGAAGCATATCAATATGACTTGGAGGATGAGGAATCTTGACAAAGAAGCATGAACAAAGAAAAAGAGGTAGAGGTGGTAGATTCTAGAGAGGTAGAGGTAGATCTTATGGATAAGATGGAATACCTAGCAATTGTGTAAGACAAGGGAAAATCTGACTAGAAGAATGATGACAAAGGGAAGATTGAATGGAAAGGTGGTGATTCTTACTGAGGAGGTACTAGTTCTTACCAAGGAAGAGGTAATTCTTATTTTAGAGGTTATTTTCATGGTAATCATTTCAGATGTGGTAAAGAAGGGTATAGATCCTTTGAAAGTCAACAAGGTAATAGAAATGCTGCGATTCAAGAAGATGATGAGGGTCCACCAAGTGGACCTGAGGCTAGTAAAAATCTGATGGTGAGAAGAACCCTATGTAATAAGGGAAGTGACAAGGAACCTATTTTAAGGAGAATTCTTTTCAAAACTAGATGTAAAATGGTTGGAAAATGTTGCAAAGTGATCATTGAGAGTGGAAGTTCTACAAATTTAGCACTAGAAGAGTTGGTTACAAAGTTGCAGTTGTAGAGGTTGAAGCATCCTAAAACCTATCATGTTTCATGGATCAAAGATGAACATAAAATATTGGTAAGTGAGCAATGCCTTGTAAAGTTCAAGATTGGACATTACTTTGATGAAGTTTTGTGTGATATTATGCTTATGGATTGTTGTCATATTTTTATGGGTAGACCATGGAAATATGATAGATATACTATACATGATGGAAGATTGAACCAATATACTCTTTGGATGAATGGGAAGAAGCAAATATTGCTTCCTTTGATTGAAAGTCCAGATGAGATTAATTGTACTACAGTAAAAGTTTTCATGGTTAATGGAAAGAAATTTGAAAAAGAAGTGAAGAAGAATCAAGTCTGTTTTGCTATAGTTCACAATTTTTTTTACAAAACCATATCATAGCAGATATTTTTAGAAAGAAATTAGCTATAATAACAAGGCTCATTCACTTGTAGAAGCCTCTTCCACAATGACATTACCTCTAAACCTTCCAAAGGATGTTGAAGTGGTTCCCAACCTTGAAACACTCTTATAAGAATTTGATACTTGTGATCATCACAGGGAGATTGTGCCAATACTTGAAACACTCTTATAAGCATTTGATATTTGGATTGTAAATTCACAAAGACACCTACAAGTTATTCTAATGCCATAGTACCTACCACAACACTTTCTTGGATTGTATCCAGTGGCTCCCATAATATCCTCTATTTTCTAGTTGTTGCTTTTGCTATGTAGTCTCTTTCTAAAGCCATTCCTTCTCATTCTCTTTCTAAAGCTACTCCCTCTCCTTTTCTCCCATGACTTAAATTTTGATTATCAAATTTCTAAATATCCACCTCTACCTTATCTAAAATCAAATTCATAGTGTGTTGTAACTCTGGTATAGGTGTTTGATCATCGATAGCTTTCATTTCAGCATTCAAGTTTTCAAGATTGGTCAACACCCTCACTTGTGGACCTCTTATGTCAAGCACTTTTTTTACTATTACAACACCATGTTCTTTCTTCTAAGCTAACAATTCTTCAAATTCATTTTCTTGTTAAACATTAATTTTGTTGAACAATTGTAAACTCTTAGAAAGTGCATTGTTGTTTTCATGTATGTATATATATATATGTATGTATGTATATATGTATGTATGTATATGTATGTATGCAAGTATGTATACAAAGATATCTTGTGGATTGTGGATTATGGATTATAAAAAAAAAAGAAAAGAAAACATGACATTAATCATTCCCCATTTGTTTTGACTGATTGTGGAGAGCTACACACAAAAGAGGGTGGAAAGCTCTGAACAAGGGTGGAGAGCTCTAAACATTGGTGGAGATTAGTGGAGATTTAGGGTTTTGTTGTCATTTCCTTGTGATCTCTGTGCCATTTCTCTGTGATATTCTTCAAGGGGAGGAGAAGTACCTCTGTAAATGCTCTTTTCTTTCTTTCTAAACATGCATCTCTTGTTCATATATAATAGCTTTGGTTAGATTTAAGGAAGATTGATTATGATGATTGTATACATATGTGCATGTATGTATGTAAATTAGTTCACTATGTGAACTAATTTACATGCATACATAAAAAATATATTGATGCAGGAGCATCCTAGATTTCTTTAAAATCTTGCACTTTTTTGTTTTTTTGTTAGTCGTTACTGAGTTTTAGTTATTGTCGAGTGAAAGTTTTCTGTTGGTGCTGAGTTCCTTGTGGATGCCAAACATTTGGTGGATGTTGACTTCATAGTTGCTACCGAGTGATCCTTTGGTTGCCAAGTTCATGATATTACCAAGTAGTCTTTGATTGCTAAGTGATCCTTTGGTTTTCAACTTCTCTGTGGTTGCTGGGTCCTCTTTGGATGCTGAGTTCTCTTTGGTTTCTAGGTGATCGTATGGATGCCAAGTGCCAATATTTTGTGAAGTCTTCAATAGTCGAGTTATCTATATCTCGTTCTTGTTTGGGCCAACCTTGCTTGTATTTTATTTATTTAGTTCGTAACTGTTATGAGTTGACTTGTGGCTTTCCTATGTTCTAGAATCTTCTATAGGCTATTTTGGCAAGTATTTAAGGAGGTCTAGGACTAAGTTTTGAGATAAGAATAGAGGATAGTGAGAAACAAGAAAGCAAAGTAGGATCATCGAGGATTGTAATTAAATTTTTATATGGCTATAACCGAGAAGGCCTTACAACTGGGCATGTATACTGGTTATCAGATGAATCAATGGAATTTTTTTCTCTTCTCCCTCCTTTAGATGTTCTTTGTGTTGGTATTACTCTATGTTAATTTTTTTAGGGTGGTCTAGATAGTTGGGTGTTCCTTTGGCCCTAGTTATTTCATATATCTCTATGTTAGGTGCTATCAGAGCGTAAGGTTCATCCTTGTGGTGATTGGATCATGTAGAACCCTAAGTGAATTTGGTTGCGGGGTAGAAAATCTATGGATTTGACCTATAACTTGTGGAGGGTTACAATCTTGTAGGAACCTGATTCATAAAGATGGTTCAAGGTAGAGAAAATGTTAATAATGCAATATTGGATAAAATGAGACAAATTGTAACTAGATTAAATGCTGTGGAGACAACCCAGAGAAGAAGAGCACATCTTGATGATGTAAGTGATGATGAAGTAGTAGCACCAAACCCTAATCCAAAACTTGAAGAAGACCAAGATGAAGCAAGGTTGTTGAGAGTACTATCTAGGAAAAATTCAAAGCCTGCTATAGAAGTTGTTCCTTATGATGGAAAATTGGACACCATTGCTATGTTGGATTGGATCTTTGAAATGGAGAAGTTATTTGAGTATGAAAACACTCCTGATAATAGGAAGGTGAAGATTGTGGTTACAAGGTTGAAAGGACATGCCTCACTATGGTGGGAGCATTTTCAAACTAATAGACAAAGGAGAGGAAAGGAGAAGATCAGAACATGGGTGAAGATGGTAAACAAGGTAAAGAACAAATTCTGCCCTATTGATCACCAAGTTAGCTTGTTGAGAAAGATGAATAATTTGAGGCAAAGAAACATGAGTATGAAGGAACATACTAAGGAATTCTATAGATTAGACATCAAATATGGACATGTGGATGATGATGTTGAGAAAATTGCAAGGTACATAAATGGATTGAGATCTAGAATTCAAGATGAAATAAGTTTTGTGAAATTGGAAAGTGTGGAAGAAGCATATCAATATGCCTTAAAAGCTAAGGATATCTTGATAAAGAAGCATGAAAAAATAAAAAGAGGTAGAGGTGGTAGATTTCAAAGAGACAAAGATAGATCCTATGGAGGAGATGACAAATTTGACAATTTTGTGCAAGACAAGTGCAAATCTAAATGGAAGAATGATAACAAAGGAAAGCCTAAATGGAAAGGTGGTAGTTCTTACCAAGGAGGTACTAGTTTTTACCAAGGAAGAGGTAATTCTTATTCTAGATGTGGTTTTCATGGAAATTTTTTCAGATGTTGTAAAGAGGAGCATAGATCTTTTGAATGTCGATCCTCTAAAAGTGGGCAAGCTAATAGAAATGTTGTGATTCAAAGAGACAATAAGGGTTCACCAAGTGGACCTGAGGCTGGAGAAAATCTAATGGTGAGAAGAACCTTGTGTAATGAGGGAAGTGATGAGGAGCTTGTTCTTAGAAGGAGTCTTTTCAAAACTAGATGCAAGATGGCTGGAAAATGTTGCAAGGTGATCATTGACAGTGGAAGTTCATCAAATTTGGCATTAGAAGAGTTGGTTACCAAGTTATAGTTGTAGAGACTAAAGAATCCTAAACCCTATCATGTTTTATAGATCAAAGATGAACATAAAATATTGGTAAGTGAGCAATGCCTTGTGAAGTTCAAGATTGGACATTACATTGATGAAGTTTTGTGGGATATTATGCTGATGGATTGTTGTCATATTTTTTTGGGTAGATGATGGCAATATGATAGATATGCTATACATGATGAAAAATTGAATCAATATACTCTTTGGATAAATGGGAAGAAACAAATATTGCTGCCTTTGATTGAAAGTCTAGATGAGGTTAGTTGTACTGCAATAAAAGTTTGCATGGTTAATGGAAAGAAATTTGAAAAGGAAGTAAAGAAGAATCAAGTTTGTTTTACCATAGTTCCTAAAGGATTGAGCATTGGTAGTAATGATTGAGTAGTAGAAGTTGGTAATGATCGAGTAACAACCATTAGTGGTAGCCAAGTACAAGAAGAAAATGCATAATTATTGAATGAGTATAAAGATATTGTTGCTAAGGATATTCCTGATGGTTTGACACCTACAGAGAATGAAGAACTTAATATCCAAGTGCATGAACTTTTAGAGAAAGGATTGATTAGAGAAAGCTTGAGTCTATATGTTATGCACCTAAGAAAAATGGAGAATGGAGAATGTGTACTGATTCTAGAGCTATTAACAAGATTACAGTGAAATATAGGTTTCCTATGCTGAGGATGGATGAAAAAATAGATTGTTTGAGTGGAGCAAAGTATTTTACCAAGATTGATTTGAAGAGTGGCTATCATCATATCAGAATTAGAGAAGATGATGAATGGAAGGTAGCTTTCGAGACAAAAGATGGTTTGTATGAATGGTTGGTTATGCCTTTTGGTTTGATGAATTCACCTAGTACTTTCATGAGGTTGATGAATGAAGTTTTGAAAAGATTCTTGGGTAACTTTGTGATTATTTATTTGGATAATATTCTAATATTTAGTAAGACCAAGGAAGAAAATCTTGAGCATATTAGACAAGTTTCGCAAAGTTTGTAAGAGGAAAAGTTGAAAATTAATCTGAAAAAGTGTTCTTTTATGCAAGAGGAGATTGTGTATTTGGGATTTGTGATTTTAGCTGATGGTTTGAGAATGGATACAAAGAAGGTTAAACCATTTTGGAATGGCCTAAACTTGAGAATGTGGGTAAGGTAAGATCATTTCATGGTTTGGCTAGTTTTTTATAGAAAGTTTATAAAGAATTTCAGTGCTATTTGTAATGTTATTGTTAAAATAATGAGAGGAGACAAAAAGGAATTCAAGTAGACACATGTAGTTGATAAGACTTTTGAGACTTTGAAACAAAAGGTTTCTGAATTTCTTGTTTTGGCTTTTCTTGATTTTAATAAGGTATTTCAAGTTTAATGTGATGCAAGTGGTAGTGCAATAGGAGCTATATCAAGTCAAAGAGGTAAGCTTGTTGCTTTCTTTAGTGAGAAATTGAATGATGCTAAAAGGAAGTATTTTGTGTATGATCAAGAGTTTTATGCTATAGTACAAGCCTTGAAGAAGTGGATATATTATTTGATTCTTAAGGAGTTTGTGTTGTATACTGATCATAAAGCTTTATAGTACTTGGGAAGTCAACATAAATTGAACTAAAGACATACGAATTGGGTTGAGTATTTGCAAAGTTTCACATTTGTTATCAAGCATAAGAGTGGAGTTACTAATAGAGTTGTTGATGCATTGAGCAGAAGATGTTCTCTATTGATTGAAATGAAGATTGAAGTTCTTGGTTTTGATTAAATGAAAGAGTTGTATGATACTGACCTTGATTTTTCTGAGGTGTGGAGAGAGTGCAAAGCACCAAATATGATAGATCACATAAGTAAGTATGATGAATAATTCATTCAAGAAGGTATGTTGTTTAAAGAAATTTAGTTATGTATCCCTAGAAGTTCTATGATAGTTAATTTGATCAAGGAAAAACATAGTGGTGGATTATTTAGACATTTTTGAATTGATAAGACATTGAGTTTGCTGAAGGATAAGTATTATTTGGTGAAAAATGTATAAGGTTGTTTAGAAATTTTTGAAGAGTTTTGGAGTTTGTCAAGTTGCAAAAGGAATAAGTTAGAATACTAGTTTGTAAATACCTATTACTGTTCCTGAGAAACCTTGAAGTGACATCAATATGGATTTTATTCTTGGATTGCATAAAACAATGAAAGGGTATGATTCTATATTTTTTGTTGTAGATAGATTTTCTAAGATGGCTCATTTCATGCCATGTAAGAAGACATAAGATGCTAAGCATATTATTCAACTTTTCTTTAAAGAAATTGTGAGATTGCATGGATTACCAAGAAGTATTATTTTTGACAGAGATAGTAAATTTGTTGGTTACTTTTGGAAGACTTTGTGGAAGAAGATGGGTACTGAGTTGAAGCTTAGCTCTATATTCTATCTACAGATAGATGGATAGACAGAGGTTGTGAATAGAAGCTTGGGTAATTTGTTGAGATGTTTAGTTGGAGACAAGCCAAGTAATTAGGAGATAGTATTGGCACAAACTAAGTTTGCATATAATAATTCTATGAATAGGAGTACAAGGAAGAAACCTTTTGAGATTATTACTAGAATGCAACCTAGAGGAGTATAAGATTTGAGGGATGTTATTGGTGAAGAAAAGAGAAGTGCTATAGGGGAAGCATTTGTTGATTTTATGGAGTGCTTGCATAATGTAGTAAAGTTGAGGTTGGAACAAAGTAATTAGAAGTACAAGGAGAATGCTGATAAGTCTAGAAGACATCATGTTTTTGAAATTGGTGATGAGGTGATGGTTCATTTGAAGAAAGGAAGATTTCCAATTGGAACATACAGTAAGCTAAAGATGAAGAAGTTTGGACCCTATAATATCTTGAAGAACTTTGATAGTGGTAATGCTTATGAAGTTGAGTTACCTGATGACATGGATATATCTCCTATATTCAATATTGTTGATTTATATAAGTATCATGAGTTAGATGATGAAGTTTCTATACTTGATGATTATCTTAAGAAGTAGATGTTGGAATTAAGGTAGAGTAACTAAGAGGGAGGGTGAATCAGTTACTTACAAAAATTAATCCATAGATCTCTTAGATGTCTTAAAGATCTAGTTACTACTGATACTCGGTAAACATAACAAAAATGCTGTAACTCAGTAAATTAAACTGTTACTTATCTTAAAGAAAATATGCATGCAATTGAAAACAAAATGGACACAAGAGACACCAGATTTAACGTGGAAACCCAATATGGGAAAAACCACCAAGTAACTAGTCACCAATTTTTCACTCTTCTGAAGTGAGCCTTGTTAGGAGCCAACCCTATTAAAGGTTACAATACACATTGTTAGAGGATTTAATCACCTTGTTAGGAGTGGCCTTGCTAGAGGTCTTTAGAAAAATTCAACAGAACTATCACCTTGTTAGAGGATTTACAAAATGGTTGTTAAACCAACTCTATTAAGAGATTTAAAATCACTGCTACAATGGTTAGAAAGAAACAATGAATTGACCTCAATCAAGATGTAACTGAATTTGCTGACTACAAGTCTCTGTTTAGCATCATTAGATCCTCCTTGATCAAGTATAGCTTTGCTACTCCTCAATGATCTCTGATCATCCTTTTAATTCGCTTCCATAGTAATTAGTCTTCATATTACATTAATTCCACACATACTTCCACTTCATACACTTAGAATTTGCAACTTGACCCCTTAATTATACCATTCAAATTGTCAAGTCAACCCATTTACATGTTACATTTACCAATAAACTATACATCAGCTAGCTACAAATATTACTCTAAAAAAATAAATGTTATTTCATAAAATAATGAAATCCTTTACTGGCCGACCCTGCTCAGTAAATACTGCTTCCAAAATTTTTCTAAGATAACCTTTTTGACTTGGTTAACATTGCAATATCCGTAAAATCCTTTGGTTGCCGAGTTTACTTGGTAAGAACTAAATTGCTTCATGAGAGCTTGGTAAGAATTGCTTCTGCCACATTTACTTTGATGAACGAGTGAGCTCGGTAAGAACTGTTTCTGCCACATCTCCTTTGATGACCAAGTGAGCTTGGTAAGAACTGTTTCTCCCACATTTCCTTTGATGACTGAGTTAGCTCGATAAGAATTATTTACTTGGTGGATACTGCAAGTTTTCTTTACTAACCTACTAGGCTCAGTAGATTCTGTCCTTTTGCCTTGCTGACCTTTTGAGCTTGATAGACTCTATCCTTTGCCTTGCTAACCTTCTGAGCTTGGTATACACTATCCTTTGCCTTGCTGACCTTCTGAGCTCAGTAGATTCTATCTGATGACTGATATGACATTTGTGTGACATCAAAAACAACACGCAATTGAACAATTGTATCCAACAATCTCCCTCTTTGGCATTGATGGCAACACAACATGTCATAGCAGAATGAAATTAGAAAACAAGTCTTTTACTGATAGAATGCTTCACTTTCTTCTTCAAATACAAAAAACTCCCTCTTTCATAATAATCTCTCCCTCTTGCACAAACTATTATTATTTTGCAAATTTTAGAAAGATATGACAATATATTCTCCCTCTTTGATAACACATGCCAAAGACAACTCAAAACAACTGAATAGAATTGTACCTGATGTACTAATTCATATGCAATGTCTTCATTGGTTTGTTGCATCAACTGATAGATCTTCAATTCTATTTCTATTGATGCATCACTAGAACTATATTTTAGTGAGCTTCAGATAGGAGAATGACCCCTAACTTACCTCTTAGATACAAGAATGCATCCTTAGGTAAAGGCTTTGTGAATATGTCAGCAATTTGTTCCTTTGTATGGACATATTCCAGTCTTATTTCCTTTTCTTGCACCAATTCTCCAACAAAGTGATACTTTATGGCAATATGCTTGGTTTTTGAATGCATCAGTGGATTCTTGGAGATGTTAATTGCACTTGTGTTATCACAAAACATAACAACAGGTTCTTTGATTTCTTGCTTCATACCTTCCAATAATTGTTTGAACCACACAATGTTTGAGCAATTTACTGCTGCTACAACACATTCAACCTTTTCTATGGATTGAGATGTATAATTCTGCTTTTTGCTTATCCAAGAAACCAACCTCTTTCCAAGAAAGAAAGCTCCTCCACTTGTGCTCTTTTTGTCATCAATATTTCTTGCCCAATCTGCATCAGTGAACAACTTTAAATCTAGATTTCCTCCAAGTTTATACCATAATCCATATTCTTTAGTTCCTTTTAAGTATCTAATGATCCTTTTGATTGCCATCATGTGATTTTCTTTTGGTTTTACTAAGAATCTTGCTAGAATTCTTACTACAAGGGCAATGTCTGGTCTTGTGTGCACTACATATTGCAACTTTCCAATCATAGATCTATACAATGTCTGATCTACTTCCTTTGATTCATCATCCTTGGTAAGTTTTAATCTAGTACACATAGGAGTCCCAACTAGTTTGCAGTCTTCCATACCAAAATTTTTTAGTATCTTCTTGATGTATTTAGATTGAGTGATGTAGATACCATTCTTATTCTGTTGAATTTGAAGACCAACAAAGAATTTGATTTCACCAAACATTGACATTTCAAATTCCTTGTTCATTTCTTCTAAAAATTCTTTGCAAAGATCATCAGTTCCTATGAACAAAGTATCATCTACAAATATTTCTGCCTAAAAAATCTTATTATCTGGTCCTTCCTTTATGTAAAAACTACTATTGTCATTAGTTCTTTGAAAACCAATTTGAATAAGATAGTTATGCAATCTTTCATACCATGCTCTAGGGGCTTGTTTCAGACCATATAATGCTTTATGCAATTTTCAGATCATGTCCTTCTTGTATGGATCAACAAAACCTTCAGGCTGTTCAATGTAAACCTCTTCATCCAATATGCCATTGAGAAATGCTGACTTGACACCCATCTGATAAAATTTGAATCTTTTGAATGCAGAATATGCAAGGTTCTGACACCTTCCAATCTTGCAACAGGAGAAAATGTTTCTCTATGGTCTACACCTTCTTCTTGAGAGTATCCTTTGCATACCAGTCTAGGTTTGTTCCTTGATACCTTACCATCTTCATTTAGTTTGTTTTTGAATGCCCACTTTGTTTGAATCACATTTTTGTCTTTGGGTCTAGGTACAAGAGTCCATGTTTTATTTTTCTCTATCTGTTCTATCTCTTCATTCATAGCTTCAATCCAACTTTCATTGTCTAGTGCATCTTTAACATTTCTAGGTTCAAAATCAACAAGTAAACAAGTGCCTTTCAACTTACTTCTTGTCATTGTTCCTTCTGATTTGTCTCCAATGATCTGATCTAGCGCATGATGCTTTCTGACATACTTGGCTAACACGGGATCCTTTCCTTTTGAATGACTTACATTGTTATCCTTCTGTGTCTCAAATTTTGGTTCTGATTCTAGTTGCTCAAGCTCAGTAGAGGCTAACTCAATAGCTTCTATTTGCAACTTAGATTCTTGCAACTCAGTAGGTACTGACTTGATTTGAACTTCTTGTGACATGGTTAATGAAGACTCTGGAGTTGAGGTCCTGATTAATAGGTAAACTTGGCATTGTATCAAGTTCCATGTAAACAAATCTTCTGTAGTCTTTAGGTTCTTTTTTGCTTACTTCTTCTATTCTTTCTGCAAACTCATCAACTTTCACATGTGCATTTTCTATGACTTTGTGAGTAGATAGGTTCAAACATCTATATGCTTTGCTTTTGCAAGAGTATCTCAAAAATATTCTTTCATCACTTTTTACATCAAATTTACCTTTTCTAGATTCTTTTAAAATGTAACATTTGCTTCCAAAGACTTTTAGATAACTTACATTGGATTTGTAGCCATACCACAACTCATAGGGTGTTTTGAATGAGCCATTTTTCAGCTATACTCGGTTCAAGGTATGATCTGCAATGCTAATAGCTTCTTTCCAGTATTTGATAGCAATAACTTTCTCAATCATTAAGGTTCTTGCATAATCCATGATAGATCTATTCCTTCTTTCTGCTATTCCATTTTGTTCAAGAGTTCTAGGTGCTGAAACCTATCTTTTGATTCCCCTTTCAATGAAAAAGTTATTGAACTCATGTGAAATGAATTCACCACCTCTGTTAGATCTTAAGCATTTCAGTCTTTTTCCTATTTCCTTTTCTACTCTGGCCAAATACTATTTAAACTTTTCAAATGCTTCTGATTTCTCTCTTAAGTACATCACAATCATCATTCTTGAATAATCATCAACAAAAAAAATATTTTTTTTTTCATTAGTATAACTTTCAATACCAATAGGTCCACACAAATTAGTATGCACAATTTCTAGAACTTCTCTAGTTTGATAGTTCTTGCTTTTAAAACTAGTCTTTCCCATTTTACCAATTTGACAATTCTTGCATAGACCAACCTCAGGTTTCTTTATGTTAGGAATACCTCTTACTTTCCTGAATTTACTGATCTTTATCAAGTTTTCAAATTTTACATGACATAACCTCTTATGCCATAACCAACTTTCTTCAATTTGAGCAATGAAACATGAACATTCACCAAGTTCAAGATAAAATAAGTTACCTTTTGTTTGAATTCCTGATGTAATCAGCTTTCCTTTGCCATCCAACAATCTTTCTTTTCCATGCATAAATTCTACTTTGAGTCCATTATTGAGTAGCCGTGTCACACTCAACAAATTATTCTTTAGTCCTTCAACCCAATATGTATTATCACATACAAGTTCCTTGGTTAGTGAGATTGTTCCTTTTCCTCTTATACAATAAGGTTCATTGTTACCAAATCTTACAGTGCCACCATCATAGTCTTCAAAGTATTCAAACTCAGTTTTATCACCAGTCATGTGATCAGAACAACCACTATCTATGATCCATGTATTATTTATGCTCATATGAGAAATGAGTGCCATTTCTTCATCATTATCAGATTCATCTTTCACAACAATGTAGAAAATTTCATCTTCTTCTTCATCATCAGAATCATTAGAATCTTTAGCCATGAAACATATTTTCTTTCCTTTATCCTTGAATGACTTGAAGTCTTTTTTGCCATTGTACTTGTGACCTTTCTTCTCATCTTTGTTTTACTTATTTGGGCACCTGGCTGCAACATGTCCAATTTCTTCACTAGAAAAGTAGATTAGAGGAACCTTACCTTTGTATTTCCCTTTGCCTCTTGAATATTTTCTTGCTAGTAGAGCTTCAACCACCTCAAGATCATTGTCTGAACATTGTTCTGATTCTTCATCACTATCTAATTGCAGATCCTTCATCTTTTTCCTTTTTTCTTTGAGTGAAAACTTGGCTTTAAATGTTGATTCAATGTTCTTGACAACTGAACATAATTGTCATAGTTATCTAGCTCAAATGCAGTCAATCTTCCAACTATGGCCTCTAAATTTATTTTATGATTTGCCTCACATATTCTTTCTTGAATTGCACAGACTCTGATTGCATAAATGGGAAGTAGAGTTCTAAGAACTTTAATTATAACTGTCTCTTCATTGATATCTCCTCTAGATGCTTTGATTGCAATAACACATGCTTTAACTCTTTCAACATACTTTGCAATGTTTTCATCCTCTCTCATCCTCATTTGATCAAATTGTCCTCTCAAACTTTCTACTTTGGCTCTTCTCACATTATCATCTCCTCCATAGATCTCTTTTAGCTTGTTCCACATTTCAAAGGTAGTTTTGCAATCCTTGATGTCATCAAATTCTTCATAACTCAGAGTAGATGCTATATCTATCATCATGTTGTTGTGAGCCTTCCTTTTAGCAATATCATTGACAGATAATGTACTAGAAGGTTCTTCATATATTTTATCTAGGTACTTTAGCCCTATATCACAGATAGAAGCCAAATTAATGCTCATCAATCCTTGCCATGATGAAAAGTTGTCCCTGTTAAGTCTTGGAATTTCCCTTTTGTAAGACATCTTGATCTTTAGCTTAGATCCTTGAAATCTTTTCCTGTAAGCACCAAAAGCTCTGATACCAATTGTTGGAATTAAAGGTAGAGTAACTGAGTCACCTTGTTAGAGGATTTACAAAATGGCTTTTAAACCAACTCTATTAAGATATTTGAAATCACTGCTACAATGGTTAGAAAGAAACAATGAATTGACTTGAATCAAGATGCAACTGAATTTGTTGACTATAGGTCTTTGTTTTTGGTTCCTATTTGGGCCAACCTTGCTTGTATTTAATTTATGTAGTTAATAAATATTGTGAGTTGACTTGTGGCTTTCCTATGTTCTAGAATCTTCTGTAAGCCATTTTGACAAATATTTAAGGAAGTCTAGGATTGAGTTGTAGCAAGAGAGTTAGAAGAGAGAAAAGTAAGGAGCAAAATGCAAAGTATGATCATTAAGGATTATAACTAAATTATTACATGAATATAACCCATAAGGCCTTATAGCTAGACATGTATGTTGATCAGTTGATCAGTCAATAAAACATTTGTCCTCTTCCTCCTTGGTGCTATTCCTTGTGGTTTTTTTTTGCTATGTTAACTCTTGCAGGTTGGTTTGGATAGTTAGGTGTGCCATTGGCCCTAGTTGTTTTGTGTAACCCTACTTTATTTTCTATTTTTAAGAATTGCTGGTTAGAAGCAAGTTGGTGTCCTATGCAAGAACTTGAAGAAGACAAGGAGTCAAGCATTTTTCTTCATCAAGTGACCTAAGAGAAGATTTTTCATTGGTATGTTAAACAAGAAGGCTTAAGGGTACAAATGCTTAAAGGGTGAAAAATTTATTAGAGCTAAAATGTGTGAAGGCCAAGTAGAATGGAGGATTGGAACAAAGATCTATAATCTACAAATGAAGTTGTAAGTTGTTATTAGATCAAGCCTTACTACTACTCTCTAATAATTGTATCAGCCTAGGATAAAATCTTTTGGATTAAGGTTGACCTAACAACCACTTGTAAATCCTTTAATTAGGTGACATTCCAAGTAAATGGCCTAAAGTCCTCTAACAAGGCTCACTCCTAACAGGGTGATTGAAATAACATGGTTGACCTTTAACAGGGCATCACTTTAGAAGAGTGAAAACGAGTAGCATGCTATTGGTGGTTTTTTCCAAATTGGATTTCCACGTAAATCATTGTGTCAAGTATGTTACTGAATCTATTATGTTTCATGTTTACATTTCTGTAAGTTGATTTAGTAGTGACCTACAAGTTTTAAGTGATTTCATAATCTAATGGATGCATGCATGATGATAAATGTTTTATGGGTTCACTAAATTGTGAAAATTTTTATTTATACATTTGGACATTGGATAACTAATTCACCCCCTCCTCTTAATTATTCTAAAGTATTCCAATAGTACTCAATTTTAGGAAGTGCAGACAATAGTGCTTCTCTAGCTCTCATGTTGCACATGAAAAGTTCTCTCTCATCCTCAGTACAAGATTCTAGTGCACTTTCAACAATAATTGTCTTATTTGATTTTGTCAAGATCTAGTATCCTGGACCCATAATTTCATTCTAGATGTCATAACTTGTTCCATCAAAATTCAAACTATTCTTTCTAAATATGCTTTCCATGGATCTCCCAAAGTTGTTAAACTTTATCTTCAAGGACTTGATGCTCTAATACCAATTGTTAGAAATAATAGTCCACCAAGATAACCGAGGGGAGAGGGTGAATCAATTATCCAATTAAAATATTTATCAACCTTAATTAATCTTAACCATTTAATCAAAGTAAACAACAACCATAACAAGATGCACATACAAAATTAGACCATATTTTTAACTAGGGAAACCATTGATTAGAGGGAAAACCCTGGTGGAAATGATGCCCACAAAGATATAATGATATATATATATATATATTCCTTGTTAGAGGATGAACCCTGCTAGGAGTCTATAAACACATTTAGTACATAAGAGTCTCTATTAGGAGACTTTGAATCCCTATTAGGAGTTGTAGAAGATAGAAGGACCCACTATCCGAATAGCTTCTGGGGCAAGGCCACTGAACTCACTATCCAACTAATCTCTCAACTATTCCTTGGAGAATAATAATTCATATTGTGCTTTATCCTCTTTCCTCTATCCTGTCAACTAGACCAATCACTGTTAGACCTTATAGGTCAGGTCATGAACCTTGGATCCAAATATCAAACCTTAGATCACTAAATAAAACCTCAGCAATGAAGTTCTCTCCAACTTCACTCTGCTTTTCTTATCTTCGCATATCAACTATTTCTCTTTTATTCCACTATTTTTGCTTCATGCAATAATTCATAAAAATAATATTCAATCAAAGGAAAATTTCCTTCCTTTATTCTGAATCCATAAAATAATTCCCCGATTCAGCTATTACACCTTCTCAATTAATTATTATAGGACCTTATTAAGAATATGTTACACTTAGCGATAACAATAATCAAGCACCTTGTAACTTGAATAACTTTCCATAAATATAATATTATGAAAAGTGAGGTTAGCCACATCATCACCAAAATTTCTTCTGCATGTCTTTAACCTTGCTTCTTAGAATAACAATTCTGCTAAGAGATATAACAAGTTTACTAGAACATGCTTCTGTAAACTCTATCTCAGAATAGTCTTCACCAAAACTTGCATAACTTCTTCTAGACTTAATATCTTTTTGTTTTAAGGTTAGATACATATACTAGGCACTTAGTAATATTTAATCTTGCTAGTGAAAATACACAATGATCTGTCTGTACTAACTTGATATTTCCATTGTTTTTCTGTCAAATACCACAAAAAAATGCTATGTTGACATCAATGACAAACATAGTCATGAATGTAACATATCATCATGATAATGATCTAATCATGTTTCTACAATACCCCTCCCCCCCCCATAAAAGTATCATCAAAATTCATGCTTCCAATAATGGGTAGCTACTATATTTTGAGAGGACCTTAGTAGCAGTGATATTTTTCTTCAAAATCTATTGTTTAAGGATTTTGGCATAATTTAATAATAGATCTAATGTTTTATTAGAAAGGGGGTTTTCTCATATATGTTGAAAGATATTTTTAGTTTGTTGAGGGCAATGATGGGATTTGATCCATTTTTAAGTTTTAGAGAGAAGAAAGAGGATTTTCAACATCAATGATTTGAGATTCAAGTGGACAAGTGTCAATTCTAGACCAGATTTGAGATTTCCCCTCTTCTTCTATATCTTTCTTTATTCTCTCATTCTCTAGGGTTGATGGTTGTTTATTTTACAAACTATTGAACATAGCTCTAGTTGTGATCCCATCATTTATCCTCAACATATTCTTTTGTATGAACAAATGTTAATGGAGTTTTATGTATAGTTATGATCTATTCAATTATTTTATGAGTTATTTACATGCATCTTGAATGTATTGTTTCAAAGAAATAAATAAAAAGAACAACAAACTGTTTAGTTTTATTCTAATTCTTGTCCCCTATCTCTATTGTTTGCAATGTTTTATGGTTTAGGAACAAAGTGACTAAACCCATTTGCAACACCTTAAAGTTGTATGTCTTGGTAGGCTTTGCTATTGGAATAATGAGCCAATTAAATGTTTACTTATCTTAATAGGGTTGTAGGTTTCATGAGAAGGATATTTCATGAGTATGAGGTTTTTATGAACACTGATGTCTGATTCACAAAGTGATAGGATATATATGATATCTTGATGTATGAGATATGTCATTGATATCATGAATGTATGCTTATGATTTGTGGAATTTTTCAATATATAAGGCACTAATTAGTTACAAGATCAACATGCTCTTTTTGTTGCATATTTTGATTTTGCTAATATCAATCTCTAATCAGTTATCCTTTTTCCTTTCTATTTAGGAGCTGAAAGGATGCCCTCACCCAATTTGTGGATTTCATAGGTTTTGCAATTTTCTATTACATATTTGTCATTGCATAAGTATAGGAGAAATAAGGGTTTTATTAGCTTTGTATAGATTCAAACATATGTTTTAGCTACTAATACTATATAAATGAATATGAATTTTACTAACCTAGGTCTTTTAGATCTTGAAGTAGGAGTTTTCCTTATAGTTGGCCCTAGTGTTTGAATAGATATGTTGAACATGGAAATTATCTACCCCTAGATGTATTTGTTCTTGTCATTGGGTTATTCAAAATCTGTTCATTAAGGAGAAAAGAGGACTCATGAAGATGCATTTGGAAACCATTGGAGATACATGCCTACATTTACTAGAGAACTAGTATCTGGAACCTCCTATTCCTTTGATTGTGGATCATATGGTGGATAAAAATAATCACAACACAATGATGATTGACATTGCTTCTGCTCTCAATTATTCTAAATTTGATGAAGTCAAAGGTTGTCCTACTGCTCATGAAATGTGGAACAAGCTGCAAAAGATCTATGGAGGAGATGAAAATATGAAAAGAGCCGAAGCAAAAAGTCTAAGAGGCCAATTTGATTAGATAAAAATGAGAGAAGATGAAAGCATTGCTAAACATAGTGAAAGAATCAAAGCAAGTGTGAGTGCAATCAGAGCTATAGGAGGAAAAATAGATGATGTGATAGTAGATAGTAAGGTATTAATAAATCATCTTTCTATTTATGCAATTAAAGTTTCATCTATTCAAGAGATGAGATGTGATCCCAAAAATGAATTTGGATACACTAGTGGGAAGGTTAACAACTTTTGAGTTGGATAATTTTTATAAATATCTTTCTAGCTCTCAAAGCATAGAATCAACATTCAAAGCCAAACTAACTATTGGTAGAAAAGGAGGAAAATCAAAAGGAAAATAATATGACAGTGAACAAGAAAAATCTAATGATGGCCTTGAAGCTATTGAATCCCTACTTGCAAGAAGGTTACCAAAAGACAATGGTAAATATAAAGGAAAAATTTCATTGATTTGTTTCTCCTGTGAAGAAGTTATTCACATTACATCAAGGTGTCCAAACAAGGAAAGCAAAGATGAATGAAAATTCAACAAGTTCAAAGGAAAGAAAGATTTCAAGAGCTACAAAGACTAAAAAGAAAAAGGTAAGAAATCTTGTTATATTGCTAAATATTTTGATAGTGATGATCAAGATGAAATGGTGTATATTGCTATTAAATATGAATCAGATGATGTGGATAATTAAAAGATGATACTTATTTCTAATGTTAGAAAGAATAACAAATGGATAATAGATAGTGGTTGTTATCATCAAATGACTAGTGATAAAAATAAGTTTGAACATTTGGAGCACTATGATGGTGGAAGTGTTAAATTTGGAAATAATGAACTATGTTATGTAAATGGAAAATGATGCATTGCATTAACTGATGAACTCAAATGTGACAATGCTTACTAGGTTGAAGGCCTGAGATACAATCTTCTAAGTGTGGCACAACTAAATAACATTGGATACAAGGTAGAATTCATGAATGTGAAGGCTAGACTTCTGGATGGTAAAGGAAACCTAGTTGGAACCAGCAATCAGACAAAAGGTAATCTATTCTATCTAGAACTCACTGAAAGTTCATGCTTTTTGGCACAAGTAGAGGAAAGTTGGATATGGCATAAAATAATGTGTCATGTAAACTTTGATAGTCTAGTTACTATAAGTAAGAGCATAAGAGTAAGATATATTAGAAATTTGAAGAAACCTGAAATGACCATATGCAAACAATGTCAGATTGGAAAGATGGGTAAAACTAGCTTCAAAAGTAAGAATTTCAATACTAAAGAAGTCTTGGAACTAGTTCATATAGATCTTTTTGGACCAGTAGAAATAGGGAGCTACACTAGAGATAGATTTGTCATTCTATTTGTTGATTATTATTTTAGGATGATGACAATAATGTACTTAAGAGACAAATTTGAAGCTTTTCAAGAGTTCAAGTGGTATCTAGATAGACTTGAAAAAGAAACACAAAAGAAGTTAAAATGTCTAAGGTTAGATAGAGGAGGAAAATTCATCTCTAACAAATATAATAAATTCTACAATGAAAGAGGAATCAAAAGATAGGTATCTGCACTTGGTACACCTCAGCAAAATGGCATAGTAGAAAGAAGGAATAGACCCATCATGGATTGTGCAAGGAAATTGATGGTAGAGAAAAGTGTTGCAACCAAATACTAGAAGGAAGAGATCAACACAATAATTCGTAAATCAAGTTCAACTAAAGAAAGGTGATTAAGGCATATTCCTAGGCTACTCCAACGAGAGAAAAGCATATAAATATTTGAATCTTGCTATTCACAAGGTTGTAGAAAGTGTACATGTAAAAATTGATGAGTTTGTAGAAAAGAGTGAAGAATAAAGAAACAAGGAACCTAAAGACTACAAAAAAATTGTATACTTTGAGCCTCATACTTTACTAAAGGTAAAAGAAAATATGATTGGGAAAAAGTAGATAACATCACTTGAGTCACCTAAGTTTGTAATTCAACCCAAGTTGTAGCCAATTCAACTCGAGTTGCAGCTAGACCAACCCAAGTTGGAAACATTTTGAATTGAGCCCCAGAAAGACAAACCCAAGTCCTAGACTATGGGAATTGAGTCTCAGATAGGGGAAACAAAGCAAAGTTCAAAAATTCATAGAAGGTTTGAGCGTGGTGAACCAAGTGAAATAGTTCTAGAATCTAGAAAGAAGGAACTTGTACTTGCTAGATATGTTAGAAGGAATCACCTGAGGAAATTATTGGAGATTAGATAGGAGGCACAATGATAAGAAACAAACTAAAAGGTACATACATTTTCTTACTAAATTTGAACCTAGAACTATTAAAGATGCATTAAATAATGAAAGTTGGACTGAGGCAATGAATGAAGATATTGAACAAATTGAAAGGAACAATACTTGGACTCTTGTTCCTAGACCTAAGGACAAAAATATAATTGGTACAAAGTCAGTATTCAGAAACAAGTTGAATGAAAATGATGAAGTATTAATGAACAAGGCAAGGCTAGTGTGCAAAGGACACACTCAAGAAGAAGGTATAGAATATGGAGAAACATTTTCTCCTATTGCTAGACTTGAAGGAGTCAAAACACTTCTTGCATATGCGACATTTAAAGCATTCAAAGTATACCAAATGGATGTAACATCAACTTTCTTGAATTGAGTTTTGGAAGAGGAAGTTTACATTGATTAGCTTGAAGGTTTCATTGATCCAAAGAAAAGGGACATGGTTTGCAAGTTACACAGAGCTTTATATGGTCTAAAGCAAGCTCCTAGAACATGGTATGAGAAACTGCTTGAATATCTAGTATAGATTGGTTTTCGAAGAAAAAATGATAATAGTAGTTTGTATATTAAAGAGGGACCATAGAAAAAGATTTTTCTATCAGAAATATTTGTGGATGATATCCTATTCATAGGTCATGATGACTTATGCAAGTCATGCTTTGAAGAAATGAGGAATGAATTTGAAATGTCAATATTTGGCAAAATAAAATTCTTTGTTGGTTTACAAGCTCATCAAATGAAGGATGACATTTATATTACTCAGTCAAAATATATTTGTACACGGTGGAATCACATATTCATGAGACCTTAGTGCAAAGTGCAATCAAAATACCAATGAATAAATCTAGACCTAAGAAATCACTGTTAAATAAAGACTCCAACAACATCTTATGTTTCCCTAACTACAACTGCTAAAATTGCTCTCAAACCAACATTTTAGTGACATTTGTAGAATGGGAGTATGTTATTAATGTAGATATATGAAAGTCTATATGAGATCTATATGAAAATGTGAATTATATGAAGATAAAAACACTAAAATGCTAAAATATGTGCATGCATAAGACTTAACAATCCTAAGTGATGTCACATAAATATTAAAATGGTGCTAAAATGACACTAAAATAACATGAATTCTCCACAACAACAATGTTAAATGGATGATGGCTCTAAATATGCCTATAGTATGGATGCATAAAACTTGGGTCCCTTTCCCTTCTATTTATAGGACTTTAGAACGGGTTTGGGGTAAGGATATGGATTTTACTTCTCACTAGGGGTAAGAGTGAAACTAGAAATGTCTCACAAAATTCCAAGAGGAACAGTCTAATAGACTTGGTTTGTGAGGATAAATAGGGGTTTTTCAATTCTTTTAAATTCCAAAAAGGCGCATTTCACCTTTGAGAGGATCAAGGTATATTTTAGTGGCTAATATTCACAAATTGGCTAATTTTAAATTTTTTTGGCTAGTAATTTGGCCAATAACTTAAGATTTGATACAACCTAAATCGCCATAGTTTATAAAATTTAGTTCTAGAATGTTTAAAATCGCTCAATAATTTTTTTTATTAAAAAAATTTAAATATTCACCACAATATTCGTTATGTGATTAGAATCGAGTCACCTAAATATAATATATTATTGGAGAAATTAAATTGAGATGACCAATAATTATCATAATTATTAGTTACTTTAGGGATATATCACTAATGTTTAGTTTTCACTATTGATTTAAAATATATGTAATGATCCTCATAACATTCCACAAGGTTAAAAAAATGTTCAATTTCGATTTGTAATATTCCATAGTGATTAATGAACTTCCTATTATTATTGAGATTTGTCAATATTTTAATTTAAAAAAATGATTCAAAAATAATCGCCAATATTAATCATATTTAGATTTTTTTTGAGAAATTTACCAATAGAAATAATTTTGTTTTTTCAAAATAGTGAAAGATTTGCCAATATTTTATATTCTTTTTTGGAGGAGACTTTCTTAAAGTTTACCCTAGAGAGGATAAATGATTTTGTTGATTTATTAAATGTTGCATTTATTTTTAGCTTTTGTCTTTATCTTTTTATCTTTTTAATTTTATTGTAAGATTTTATGAATTGATTTTCCTCTTCAAAAGTGATTTTTGATCTTTTTGAATTTGAGAGGTGATTAATTAATTAACCAGTCAATTGTTTTGATGTAGCAATTGATTAAAAGTGCATTATTTTCCTTGTTTATTTGATTTTATCTTTAATTTCCATTGTTTAATCAAAATTCACACTGTTTTAGGTCTTTGCTAATTTTAGGGTGTCTACAAATGCCCTCGCATATTAGTTCAAAGAATGTCTCAATTTCCTGATTTTAAGCCAAAATTTGATGATTGAATGTCTAATTGATGATGTTTTTCTCATTCAAGGTTGATATGATTCCTAGTTGTTGATGGTTTGATGTTTGATTGCTGATGTTTTTTCCGATTTGAAGTTGATATGATGCTTGATTTTGATATTGCAATGTTTAAGATCCTTTGTTTTAGAATAATGTGCTTGAATGCTCTAGTTTATTTGATTTGATGTTGAATTTTGGCTGGGGTAGAACATTTTTGATGTTTGAAATTTTTTTGATGCCCTAGTCTGATATAGGTTATAGTGTCCCCTCAGAAATTAAATTGGAAAAAGTGATTGGCAATATGTGGAGATTCTATTTTGATTTGTAAAAAATGTTGATGACATAATTTGACTGTAAAAGCGAGTTGGAATGGAATAATACCTAGTTTGAGGAAAGTCATCTAAAGGAATTAAATGGGGTGAATAATTTTGAAAATTTCATAAAATACCCTAAGTGAGGGTTAAATAGTTCAAAAGACCTTTTACCCATTTCATTTCTACATGCCTTTTTGACCTTCCTTCATTGTGAGCTCTGAGTCATTGAAGATGGTGGTCCCATTGTGAGAGAACATATTCTAGAGGGGTTGTAGATACGAGTGTTTGACCAACTATGGTACCCTGGTAAGTCATTGACAACCTCTCTAATTTTGAATTTTTGAATTTTTGCATGATTGTGCTTAGTAAATGCTTAGGTTCCATGTTTTAGTGTATTTATAGTTTATTTTAGCGTGTTTAGATTGTGTGAGCACATACATGACTTCAAATAGTACATCCATAGTGTGAAATAATCTTTTTACACAAAACCTAGGGTTTCAAAATAGTGCATAGGAAAAAATGGTAGTGCATATGTATGATAGCATAGCACTTTTAAGTCTTTTAGTGGATACAAAACATGTTTTAACCCATATAACTTGTAGAATAGTGCATATGATAGTGAGGGTTTGCTGATCCAAAGTGATGAACAATGGAAAGTTTGATTTGTTTGTTGTGGTGCATATGCAACTTTTCCTAGCACTTTTGCCTCTAGTAGCAATTTCATTTAATGGGATAGTGCATATGATGAATGCAATAACACCTTTGCTTCTTGTAGTGCATCCATGCAATGGAATAACACATATGACTAATGTGGTAGTGTTGAATACAATTATCTAATTGTGTGTTGTCTTTGATGTTACACAAATGTCATATCAGTTGGCAGACAGTGCTTACTAAGCTCAGTTGGTCAGCAAGGTGATTTTAAGTATCTACCAGGCATTCCTAGACATTACTCTGCGTAGATAGTGTCTATCGAGCTCACTCAGGCGTCGAAAGAAAATGTGGTAGAAAGTAATGTTAACCAAGCTCTTATGGTTAATAGAGAAAAGTTAGTGTTTACTGAGTTCACTCAGTTGCCAAAGGATTTCTGCAGGTTTGTAGTGTTAACTAAGCTTCTGTTAGTTAGCATAGAAAATCATTTTAGGAATAGTGTTTACCAAGTAGGGTCGGCTAATGAAGGATTTTGTTGATTTGAGAAATAAATTTTAATTGTTTCAAGTATTATTTCCAGCCAAATGAGGTAATGATTTGATGATTGTAAGTTGTAATTGGTCCAACTTGATAATCTGAATGGTCTAAATGAAAGGTCAAGTTGAGATTCTAAAGAGTATGAGTGAGTATGCAAGTGTATTGATTGTTTGAGAAGGAAAGTGTGAGAAAATTTTGAAGGATGGTCAGATATCCTTGAGGAGTAGAAAAGTTTCATTTGATTAGGAAGGATCTAGTGTAAAGTAGAACAAAGATTTGTATCAGCAATTCAGTTGCATCTCATTTAGGTCATTTCATTATTACTTTCTTATCATTGTAGTAGTGATTCCAAAATATTTTAGTAGAGTTGGTTTAACAACCATTTGTAAATCCTCTAACAAGGTGACATTTCCATTGAATTGTTCTAAAGACCTCTTGCAAGGCCACTCCTAATAGGGTGATTAAATCCTCTAACAAGGTCACACATAATAGTATGTTTTGTAACCTTTAACCAAGTTGGTTCCTAATAGGGCTCACTTTAGAAGAGTGAAAATTAGTAGCTAGTTACTTGGTGGTTTTTCCCATATTGGGTTTCCACATTAAATCTAGTGTCTCATGTGTTCGTGTTATTTCTTTTATGCTTGCATGTTAATCACTATGAATGTTTAAGATCTATTAAAGTTAACATACACTACATTTACTAAGTTACAACATTTTAAGTATGTTTACTAAGTGACAACAGTAAATAGTTTTATCAAACATCTAAGGGATCTGTGGATTTTTTTTTGTGGTAATTAATTCACCCCCCCTCAGTTACTCCATCTATATTTCCAGCAATTGGTATCAAAGGTTTTGGTGCTTGTAGGAAGGGTTTCAAGGACCTAAGCTAAAGATTAGGATGTCTTACAAGAGATAAATTCCAAGGCTTAACAGAGATAACTTTTCAGCATGGCAGGGTCTCATGAGGCTTCATTTAGCTTCCATTGGTGATACACGATTGAAATACCTTGATGAAGAATATACAACTCCTTTTGGTACATTATCTATTAATGACATTGTTGAGAAGAAGACTTATAACACCATGATGATAGACATTGCATCTACTCTAAGCTATGATGAATTTGATAATATCATAAAATATAAAACTACCTTTGAAATGTGGAACAAGCTGAAAGATATCTACAGTGGTGCTAACAATGTGAGGAGAGCCAAAGCAGAAAGCCTAAGAGGACAATTTGATCAGATGAGAATGAGAGAGGATGAAAGCAGTGCCAAATATGTTGAAAGGATCAAAGCAAGTGTCAGTGCAATCAAAGCTTCTAGAGGAGAGATCAAGGAAGAAAATATTGTAAGTAATGTTCTTAGAACATTGATTCCCATTTATGCAATTAGAGTATCTATAATTCAAGAAAGAAGAAGTGAGACAAATCATAAGATAACTTTGGATACATTGGTAGGAAAATTGACAGCCTTTGAGCTAGATAACTATGACAATTATGTCCCAACTTCCAAGAATATTGAATTTGCATTTGAGGCCAAGCTTTCAATTAACGAAAAAGGAAAGAAAATAAAGGACTCTCAGTTAGAAAGTAAAGAAGAATCAGAGGAAAGTTCTAGTAGTGATCTTGAAGTTGTTGAAGCTTTACTTGCAAAGAAATATTCTAGAGGCAGAGAAAAATGCAAAGGTAAAGTTCTCCTAATCTATTTTTCATGTGAAGAAATTGGTCATATTATAGCTAGGTGCCCAAAAAAGAAAAGCAAGGATGAGAAGAAAGGTCACAAGTGCAATGGAAAGAAAGATTTCAAATCATTCAAGGAAAAAGGTAAGAAAATATGTTTTATGGCTAAAGACTCTAAGGATTATGATAACAGTGAAGATGAAATAGTTTACATTGCTATGAAAGATGAATCTAATAATGATGAAGAAGATAAGATGACACTTATCTCTCATGTAAGAAAAAATGATACATGGATCATAGACAGTGGATGTTCACATCATATGATTGGTGACAAAATAAAGTTTGAACACTTTGAAGACTATGATGGTGGTAGTATAAGGTTTGGAAACAATGAACCTTGTTGCATAAAAGGAAGAGGTCAAATCTCATTAACCAAAGAACTTGTATGTGATAATTCCTATTGGGTTGAAGGACTAAAACATAATTTGTTGAGTGTGGCATTGCTAATAAAAATTGCATTCAAGGTGGAATTCATGCATGACAAGGCAAGATTGCTGGATGAAAAAGGAAAATTGATTGGATCAGACTTGATCTTGGTGAGTGCTCATTTGTATTGCTCAAGTTGAAGAAATTTGGTTATGGCACAGAAGGTTATGTCATGTAAATTTTGATAACATGGTGAAAATAAGAAAATTCAGCAAAGTAAGAGGCATTCCTAGTTTGAAGAAACTTGATGTTGGTTTATGCAAGAACTGTTAGATTGGTAAAATGGGAAAGACTAGCTTTAAAAGTAAAAATTACCAGTCTAAAGATATTTTGGAGATTGCGCATACTGATTTATGTGGACCTATTGAAATTGAGAGCTATACTAGAGAAAAGTTCTTTATTCTTTTTATTGATGACTACTCTAGAATGATGACTATTATGTATTTAAGAGAGATGTCAAAAGCATTTGAGAAGTTCAAATGGTATTTGGCAAGAGTAGAGAAGGAAACAAGGAAAATATTGAAATGCTTAAGATCAGATAGAGGTGGTGAATTCATCTCCCATGAATTCAATAACTTTTGCATTGAAAGAGGAATCAAAAGATAGGTATTAGCCCTTGGAACTCCCAAGTAGAATGGAATAACTAAAAGAAGGAACAGATCTATCATGGATTGTGCTAGGACTCTAATGATTGAAAAGAACATTACTATCAAATACTGGAAGGAACCTATCAACACTATAGTTCATACCTTAAACCAAGTACAGTTGAAGGACTCATTCAAAACCCCCTATGAGTTATGGTATGGATATAAACCCAATGTAAGTTACCTGAAAGTATTTGGAATTAAATGTAACATCTTGAAAGAATCTAGAAAAGGAAAATTTGATTTGAAAGGTGATGAAGGTATATTTTTAGGATATTCTTGCAAGAGTAAGGCATATAGATTTTTGAATTTGTATACTCACGAAATCATAGAAAGTACACATGTGAAATTTGATGAGTTTGCAGAAAGGACTGAAGAAGAAAGCAAAAAGGAACCAGAAGATTACATAAGATTTGTTTTCATTGAACTTGATACATTGCTAGACACATTTGTCAATCAAGAGACTTCTACTCCTAAGTCTTCATTAGTCACCAAGTTGCAAGAAGTTAAAACCAAGTCACAAGGACCTGAGTCACATTCTGAAGCTACCAAGCCAATGGTTACTGAGTTTGAGTAGCCAAAACCTGAAGTTGAAGTTCAAGAGGATGACAATGCAATTCATTCAAGAGGTAAGGAACCTGTATTGGCCAAGTATGTCAAAAGGCATCATGCATCAGATTAGATTATTGTTGACAAATCAGAAGGTACTATGACAAGAAGTAAGCTAAAAGGTACATATTTACTTGCTGATTTTAAACCTAGAAATGTCAAAGATGCATTGAAAAATGAAAGCTGGATTGAGGCTATGAATGAAGAGATAGAGAAAATAGAGAAGAACAAAACCTGGACTCTTGTACCTAGACCTAAAGATAAAAATGCGATTGGAACAAAATGGGTATTCAAAAATAAGTTGAATGAAGATCGTAAAGTATCAAGAAACAAAGCTAGATTGGTATGTAAAGGCTACTCTCAAGAAGAAGGAATTGATTATGGTGAGACCTTTGCTCCTGTTGCAAGATTGGAAGGTGTTAGGACCTTACTTGTATATGCAACACATAAAAGATTTAAGTTATATCAGATGGATGTTGAATATGCATTTCTCAATGGTATTCTTGATAAAGAAGTTTACATTGAACAACCTGAAGGTTTTGTTGACCGAGACAAAAAGGACATGGTATGCAAGTTACACAAAATATTGTATGGTTTGAAACAAGCCCCTAAAGCATCGTATGAGAGATTGCATAGCTACATTATTCAAATTAGTTTTTAGAGAACTAACGATAATAGCAGTTTGTACATCAAGAAAGGACTAGATAACAAGGTTGTTTTGGCATAAATATTTGTGGATGATACTTTGTTTATAGGGAATGATGATCAATGAAAAGAATTTTCAGAGAAAATGAACAAAGAATTTGAAATGTCTATGTTTGGTGAGATTAAGTTCTTTGTTGGTCTTCAGATTCAACAGAGCAAGAATGGTGTCTACATCACTCAGTCTAAGTATATCAAGGAGATACTCAATGTAATGTCCCCTTTTCAGAATTCATAGCATGATGTTGTCATTAGCCTATTTCCCCATAGTCCCGTAGGCTACTAGGACATTAAAGGGGCTTAGAGGCCATTTGGCCTAGACAGTTTCAGTTGCAGGTCTTTCTGAGGGGTTCTAAGGCAACTTTGGGCATACTTACTATTTATAGTAAGTCATCTTGGACATGGCCGGACATTCAGTCATAGTGGTATGTCGATGGTAATTGTTTAAAATCGATAGGAAGACTTATTTATCATTGATAAAATTTGTTATGCATTGATAAAGCCATTTTATAAAGTTAAATTTAAATATTTAACTTTATTAATGCATAGACTATAGTTTGTGGGAAATATTTAAATTAAAAGAGTTCCCTTTATTTTTATAACAAATTGGAGACATAAGGTACATAAAGGGAGTTATGTTTTATCCCACATTGAGAAAACGAAGGATTGAGCTCTTGTGAGAACACTATAAAAGAAATGGAAGAGCTTTTTTTTTGTATGCTTGGATGAAGATTAATGTTATGTTGCTGGATATCTGATTATCGGGCTTGGAGGACGGAATCCCTCTTTGCTAGCATTCTCTTCACTATTGGAAGACACAGTCAGGAGGATCAAGGGTGTTTTCACTTCAGGAAACATACTGAGTTTCATTTGGGGCGTTTGCATAAAGAAATTTACCAGGGTTTGAGGTGCAGATCTGAAGTTAGTTATTGCTATATTGCCGCATGAACAGTATTTTGCTACAGTCGGCATGAATAGTATTTTGCTACAGTACGGCATGAACAGTGTTGGTATCAAGTTTACTTGTTTGTCCAGCTAATTAGAAGTATGGAGGGCTGGCCGACTACATCTGCAAAATACTGCGGCAACTAATTCCAGGTTTCTTCTATCAAATTTTGATATTTTGCATAATAATTGTTGAATACAAGTCTGAATAGTTGTTGCAACCTTTAAGGCAGCTGTAAGTGCACATCTACATTTAAAAATCACCCTTTATTAGTAGATTGAAAGAGTTTTCAGATTTTTCATGTACTATTGAATGTGTGCCAAGTGTTTGTGAAAATGTTATGATGTGTGTTATGCATTTTAATGTCACTTCATAGTTGTTCGTAAATCTACTCATTGGAAAGCAATTTATTGAGGAAATTAGCTTTATGAGTTTGCATACAAAGTGTTTGACAATATTCCTTAAGTTAAATTTCTACAAGTCAAAGTTCAAATCAGGGGAGGATATTACAGTGGTATCAGAGCTATAAGTCCTGCCATCCTGTGGAGGTCTTATAGGAAATTTGGAACTGGCGGATAGAGGGGAAAGTGTTTGATGAAATGTCAAAACACTAAAATTAGAGCATTTATGTTTGAGCATGTGACAGGGGCCTTATAATTTCTGCAATACCAGAGAGGGAAAAAGTAGGAGTTCAGACCTGCAAAGCAAACAGTCTAGTTCATCCGTACAGGGGGGTATAGACACAACGGAGGTATTCTTTGATCAAGACAACAATATGGGTGACCAAGATGATAGGAATACAAGATTAGGTGGAGGTCGAAATGCCAGTCCAGAGCCTGGAGAGGAAAGATTCTTACAGTTATTAGAGACCTTGGTACAGGGTCAGCGAGTAGCAGAACAATGGGCACAGGAACAGAATCAAAGATTGGATCTTATGATGCAGATGATGGCTCATCAAATGGGGTTGAATGCTAACATGGGTGGAGGAAATAATCAGATTGGTACCAATCAGAATGCAAATGATCATGATGGGACACATAATGGAGATGAACAAGTTGGGAACAATTTCGGTCATGCACCCCAGCGAGCTAAGACAGTGAGTTCAAGGTCCATGATTCCTACATTTCCTCCTAGAGCTCCAGAGCAGCTCATACTAGAGCCCCATATTACTGATATACATGACCAGTTGAGGAGAGATTGGGAAGCTGGAGGGCCAGATTTTACTACTGCAATTACCTTTAGGGAGTATATGGATGTGCGGATGAAACATATGCCATGTGGACATGACAGGAACCAGAGCTATGAGCTACGAAAGAAAGTAGGGAGACTTGAGTTACCATATTATGATGGCTCAGGAAAGTCTACAGCAAGAGCTTGGGTTCAAAAGCTTGACACACACTTTCAATTGAACCCTATGCTCGAGGAAGAAGCTATTAAGTATGCAACAATTCATCTGGATGGGTTAGCACACGACTGGTGGCATCATGGTATGGTCACTATGGGACATGCACACATTACCTCATATGTGGAGTTTACAGAGAGGCTGATTAAACATTTTGATAGGAAGGATCCAGAACTCCATTTCAAGGAGTTAGCTCAGCTTAAACAGTGGGGATCATTGGAAACATATATTTCAGAGTTTCAGAAACTTGCAGTGTTAGTAAAAGATGTATCTGAATGGAGGATACTAGTTCTATTTATGGATGGGTTAGCTGATCCTTTGAGAGGGTGGATTAAAGTTCTCAACCCTCCCACTTTGCAGGAAGCCATTAAGAAAGCTCGTGACATGGATTCCTCTTCATCTTCAAAAAATAAATTCCAGACAAAGAGTTTCCCTTCAAGGAAAGATAAGGACAAGAAACCTTTTCATAAAGAGGTTCAGCCAACTAAGGAGGAAAGTAAGAGGTTGGACAATGAGACACTTAATGATCTCAGGAAGAAGAAGCTTTGTTTTCATTGCAGGGAGCCTTGGGATTTGTCACATAAGTGTCCATTGAAAGCAAAAGCTAAGCAGATGGAGTACTTTTCAGCTGAAGAGTTAGTAGATGGAGATTCAGAGCAATCATTCGAATTAGATGGAGATGATGATAGTTCTTCACAGGAGGAAGCATGCAGTGATAGCACGATAGCTCAGTTGTCAAGTATATAGGAGGCCATCACTTTTAGAGTTAGGGGAACCTTGGATGGACAGAGAGTTGTGGCACTCATTGATATAGGGGTGACACATAACTTCATTGATGAGAAGTTTGTGACACGCAGAGGGCTACATACAGAGGAGCATAGGGGATTTAAGGTGATGCTTGCCGATGGCTTCAAAATTGAATGTACCAAGAAAATCTCCAACTTGCAACTTTGTTTGGGAGATTATGACATGATAGGAGATTTCTTTGTGGTCAACATTGGTGATCAGGATATGGTGCTTGGGATGAACTAGATGAAGTCTCTAGTAGAGTTTATATTTAACCTTGAGAAAATGGAAATGAGGTTTGAGGCAAACGGTAAGAAGATAGTGCTTAGTGGTTTGTCAGATGGGAGACTTCAAGTGGTGTCACTCAAGCGGATGCAGAGTTTCTTTAGACATGATCAGGTGCAGTGGGCAGCAGAGTTTAGAGTAATGCCTGAGATGACAGAGCAGCATAAACTAGAGTATCCACCTGATGTACAAAAAATAATAACCAAACATACTAAGGTGTTTGGTGAGATACCTCCAGGGAGACCCCTGGATAGGGGAATCGAGCATGTTATTGAATTAGAGGAAGGGGCTAAGCCAGTTATCATCACACCTTACCGCCATCCGAAGAGATATAAGGATGAAATAGAAAAGGCAATTAAGGAGTTGATTGACATGGGGCACATACGGCCAAGCAAAAGTCCTTTCGCTTCTTTAGTAGTATTGGTGAAGAAGAAGGATGGTACAATGAGGATGTGCATTGATTATAGGGAGCTAAACAAGAAGACAATCAAGAACCGATACCCTATCCCGCACATCGATGAGCTTATTGATGAATTGCATGGTGCATGCTACTTCTTCAAGATTGATTTGAGATCCGGCTACCATCAGATACGGGTTAGAGAGGTGGATGTGGAGAAGACAACTTTTAGATGCCACTATGGAAATTTTGAGTTCTTAGTCATGCCCTTTGGGTTGACAAATGCCCCTGCCACTTTCCAGTCCTGTAGGAATAGAGTGTTTAGAGATCAGTTGAGGAAGTTTGTGTTGATATTTTTTGATGATATACTGATATATAGCCATACTTGGGAGGAACATTTGAAGCATATTGATACAGTGCTTAGTATTCTAGAGAGGGAGTCATTATATGCCAAGATGAGTAAATGTGAGTTTGGGATGACAGAGTTGCTCTATCTAGGGCATATTATTAGTGCAGGAAGTGTTCGGGTTGACCTAGACAAGATTAGGGCCATTCTGGATTGGCCACCACCGAGGAACACTTCACAACTCAAGGGATTTCTCGGGCTTTGTGGGTTCTACCACAGATTTGTGAAGGGATTTTCATAGATAGCAGCACCACTTATAGATTTGACACTGAAAGATAGTTTCAAGTGGTCAGAGAGGGCTCAGGATTGTTTTGATAGGTTTAAGGAGCTGATGAGTACATGTCCTTTTTTAGCCATTCTAGATTTCACCAAGCCTTTTGAGCTGCAGTGTGATGCCTCGGGAGAGGGCATAGGAGCTATTCTCATGCAAGACAAACATCCCATCGCATATGAGAGTAGAAAATTATGAGGTGTGGAGAGAACCTACAACATCTACGACAAAGAGATGCTAGCAATCATGCACGTGCTAGCTGAGTTTAGGCAGTACTTAGTGGGAAGCCGATTCATAGTAAAAATAGATCATAATAGCTTGAAACATTTCCTTGGACAGAAGGACCTTAATGACAGGCAATAGAAATGGGTGAGTAAATTATAGGCCTATGATTTCGACATAGCCTATGTCAAAGGGAAGAAAAATATTGTTTCAGATGCTTTATCTAGAAGGCCTCATTTGCTTGCTGTTGGGATAGTCATGGATGACTGGAGAGAGATGATCTTGGCAGAATATGATAAGGATAGTTGGGCATCTAGCATTATTGAGGGAGCTATTCAAGATAGTCGATACACTATCGTAAATGATCTGATCATCTACAAGGAAAGGATTTTTCTAGTACCCAGGTCTGCTAAGAAGCAGAAGATTTTGAGGGCATTTCATGATTCACCAATGGCAGGACATTCCAAATTCTTATTAAGACATATCGACAGGCGAGAGAGCGCTTCACTTGGAAAGGACTCAAATTAGAGGTGCTTCAATTTGTTAGGGAATGCCCTATGTGTCAGCAAAACAAACAAGAACATTCTTTTCCAGGTGGTTTACTACAGCCCCTACCTATACCAGAGAAGAAGTGGGATAGCATTTCCATGGATTTTATCACAGGCCTCCCCAAGGCACAGGGTCGGGATTGTATCTTTGTTGTGGTAGACAGATTGACAAAATTTGCACATTTCTTTGCAATTTCGTCTACATATTCAGTAGCACAAATAGCAGAACTATTTTTTCGGGAGGTATTCAGACGACATGGGATACCATGGAGCATAGTCAGTGATAGAGACAACAGATTTATGAGCCACTTTTGGAAGGAGTTGTTCAGGTTATGTGGAATAGAGCTCACTCCGAGTACCAACTACCACCCCCAAACTGATGGGCAGACAAAGATAGTGAACAAATGGGTTGAGGGGTACCTTCAAAACTACATTGTAGGAGAATAGAAGGCTTGGGTGAAGTGGCTACATCTAGGGGAGTACTGCTATAATACCTCTTTCCATATGTTTATTCAAATGTCCCCTTTTATGGCACTGTACGGGTATGATGCTCCTAATTTTTTGGATTTGTTATTTGGGGACAGTAGGGTGCCTAAGGCCAAGGATACTTTGCAAGAGTGTCAGGACATTATGCGATCCTTGAAGGAAAATTTGCAAAAGGCACAAAATCAGCAGAAGCAATATGCTGATCAACATAGGGTTGAGAGGTCTTTTGAGGTGGGAGATATGGTGTACCTCATGTTATAGCCGTATAGACAGTCCTCTCTCAAGAAGAGTGGAGCAGAGAAATTGAAACCACACTACTATGGACCGTTCAAAGTAATCAGGAGAGTGGGCGAAGTAGCTTATGAGTTGGAGTTGCCTACAGATAGTAAAGTGCATAATGTGTTCCATGTGTCACGCCTTAAGAAGGCATTGGGTCACAATGTGGTGCCTTCAGTAGTATTGCCACCTCTTGATGATGAGGGAGAGCTTATCTTGATTCCCAAGGCCATACTTGACTCCAAGGAGAGGGTGCTTCACAGGAGGACTATCAGGGAGTATCTAGTGAAGTGGAGGAACCTACCTATCGAGGATGCTACTTGGGAAAATGAGCAGATATTGCAGCATCCAGAGCTTAAATTGCTTGAGGAAAAGCAATTTTGGGAAGGGTGGACTGTAATGTCCCATTTCCAGCATTCATAGCATGATGTTTTCATTAGCCTATTTCCCCACAGTCCCATAGACTAACTAGGACATTAAAGGGGCTTAGAGGCCATTTGGCCTAGACAGTTTCAGTTGCAGGTCTTTTTGAGGGGTTCCGAGGCAACTTTGGGCATACTTACTATTTATAGTAAGTCATCTTGGACATGGCCGGACATTCAGTCACAATGGTATGTCAATGGTAATTGTTTAAAATTGACAAGAAGACTTATTTATCATTGATAAGATTTGTTATGCATTGATAAAGCCATTTTATAAAGTTAAATTTAAATATTTAACTTTATTAATGCATAGACTATAGTTTGTGGGAAATATTTAAATTAAAAGAGTTCCCTTTATTTTTATAACACATTGGAGACATAAGGTACATAAAAAGAGTTATGTTTTATCCCACATTGAGAAAACGAAGGATTGAGCTCTTGTGAGAACACTATAAAAGAAATGGAAGAGCTTTTTTTTTGTATGCTTGGATGAAGATTAATGTTATGTTGCTGGATATTTGATTATTGAGCTTGGAGGACGGAATCCCTCTTTGCTAGCATTCTCTTCACTATTGGAAGACACAGTCAGGAGGATCAAGGGTGTTTTCACTTCAGGAAACACACTGGGTTTCATTTGGGGCGTTTGCATAAAAAAATTTACAAGGGTTTGAGGTGCAGATCTGAAGTTAGTTATTGCTATAGTGCCGCATGAACAGTATTTTGCTACAGTCAGCATGAACAGTATTTTGCTACAGTATGGTGTGAACAGTGTTGGTATCAAGTTTACTTGTTTGTCCGGCTGATTAGAAGTTTGGAGGGCTGGCCGACTACATCTGCAAAATACTACGACAACTAATTCCAAGTTTCTTCTGTCAAATTTTGATATTTTGCATAATAATTGTTGAATACAAGTCTGAATAGTTGTTGCAGCCTTTAAGGCAGCTATAAGTGCACATCTACATTTAAAAATCACCCTTTATTAGCAGATTGAAAGAGTTTCCAGATTTTCCATATACTACTGAATGTGTGCCAAGTGTTTGTGAAAATGTTATGATGTGTATTATGAATTTTAATGTCACTTCATAGTTGTTTGTAAATCTACTCATTGGAAAGCAATTTATTGAGGAAATCAGCTTTATGAGTTTGCATACAAAGTGTTTGACAATATTCCTTAAGTTAAATTTCTACAAGTCAAAGTTCAAATTAGGGGAGGATATTACACTCAAGAAGTTTGGTATAGAAGATTCAAAACTAGGTGGAACCCCCATGTGTACTAGACTAAAGCTTACCAAAGATGATGATTCAAAAGAGGTAGATTAGACCTTATAGAGATCAATGATTGGAAAATTATAGTATGTAGTTCATACAAGGCCTGATATTGCTCTTGCAGTTGGTATAGTGGCAAGATTTTTGGAAAAAACTAGAGAAAACCATATGATGGAAATCAAAAGAATCTTGAGATACTTGAAAGGCACTGAAGATTATGGCTTATGGTATAAACTTGGAGGAAATATAGACATAAAAGTGTTTACTGATACTGATTGGGTAGGAAACATTGATGACAAAAAGAGAACAAGTGGTGGAGCATTCTTTGTTGGAAAAAGGTTGTTATCTTGGACAAGCAAAAAGAAAAATTGCACATCCCAATCCATAGCAGAAGCAGAGTATGTTGCAGTAGTAGTGAATTGTTCTAATATTTTTTAGTTTAAATAGTTGTTGGAAGGCATGAAGGTTGAGATCAAAGAACTAGTTGTTATGTTTTGTGATAATACAAGTGCAATTAACATTTCAAAGAATCCAGTGATGCATTCCAAAACCAAGCACATTGCCATAAAATACCACTTTGTTAGAGAATTGGTGTAGGATAAGGAAATTAGATTGGAATATGTCCATACAAAAGAATAGATTGTAGATATGTTTACCAAGCCATTACCTAAGGATGCATTCTTGTATCTAAGAGGTAAGCTAGGGGTCATTCCCCTATCTGAAGCTCACTAAAATATAGTTTTAGTGATGCATCAATAGGAACCAAGTTGAAGATCTATTAGTTGATGCAGCATAGTCAAGGAAGAAATTGCATATGAATCAATACTCAAGGTACATTGATACTCATTTGGTATGTGTTGTCAAAGAGTGAGAGTTTACTATCATATCTTTCCTAAAAAAATTTTGAGGGAGAGTTTATTGTTTGGAGAAGAAGCTACTTAATTCCTTCACAGAGGGAGAATACTACATTAGAGGAGTTTGTGACATAAAATCTGAGAGGGAGAAAGTTTCTATCATGGAAAGACTTGTTTTCAAATTCCATTGTGCTATGACATGTTGTGTTGCCGTCAATGCCAAAGAGGGAGATTTTTGGATACAATTGTCTCATTGTGTGTTGTCTTTGATGTTACACAAATGTTATATTAGTTGGAAGACAATGCTTACTGATCTGAGTTGGTCAGTAAGGTAAATTTTAGTATCTACTAAGCATTCCTAGACATTACTCTACGTAGATAGTGTCTACCGAGCTCACTTGGGTGTCGAAGAAAAATGTGGTAGAAAGTACTTTTAACTGAGCTCTTATGGTTAATAAAGGAAAGTTAGTGTTTACTAAGTTCACTTAGTTGCCAAAGGATTTCTATAGTTTTGTAGTGTTAACCAAGCTTCTCTTGGTTAACATAGGAAATCATTTTAGGAACAATGTTTACCGAGCAGGGTTGGCTAATGAAGGATTTTTTTGATTTGAGAAATAAAGTTTAATTGTTTCAAGTATTATTTCTTGCTGATTGAGGTAATGATTATTGATGATTGTAAGTTTTAATTAGGTTGACTTGATAATTTGAATTTTATAAATGAAAGGTCAAGTTGAGATTCTAAAGAGTATGAGCAAGTGTGCAAGTGTATTGATTGTTTGAGAAGGAAAGTGTGAGTGAATTTTGAAGGATGGTCAAATATCCTTGAGGAGCAGCAAAGTTTCATTTGATAAAGAAGGATCTAGTGTGAAGCCAAATAGAGATTTGTATTAGCAATTTAGTTGCATCTCATTCATGTCATTCCATTGTTACTTTCTTATCATTGTAGTAGTGATTCAAAAATCTCTTAGCAGAGTTGGTTTAATAGCCATTTGTAAATCCTCTAACAAGGTGATAGTTCCATTGAATTGTTCTAAAGACCTCCTGCAAGGCCACTCCTAATAGGGTGATTAAATCCTCTAACAAGGTCACACCTAACAGTGTGTTTTATAAATTTTAATTAGGTTGGCTCCTAACAGGGCTCACTTCAAAAGGGTGAAAATCAGTAGCTAGTTACTTGGTGGTTTTTCCCATATTGAGTTTCCACATTAAATCTGGTGTCTCATGTGTTCATGTTATTTCTTTTATGCTTGCATGTTAATTAATGTGAATGTTTAAGATCTGTTAAAGTTAACATACATTGCATTTACTGAGTTAGAACATTTTAAGTATGTTTACCAAGTGTCAATAGTAAATAGTTTTATCAAACATCTAAGGGATCTATGCATTTGTTTTTGTGGTAACTGATTCACCCCCTCTCTTAGTTACTCCATCTATATTTCCAATAGGTAGTGCTTATGCTTTTTCTAACACATCCATGTAATGAAATAACACATATGATCAATGTGGTAGCACTTACACTTGGTATACTATTGCATATGATGTATGAGATAACATGAAGTAATCTTGTAGCACATTTCATGAATTTGATAGTACATATGTCTAGTTTAGGGTTTGTCCAATAATAGAGAGTCCATATAGGTAGATGGGAATGTGCGTAACCTATATTTGAGTGTAAGTTAGAGTCTTGATGTTGAATTGATGAGTTTGGAGTTGACCCAGAGAATTGTTTACTTGATGAATCAAAACAATAGGGCATGTGTGATCAAAAAATGACATGTAGGATCAATCAAGGGATAGTTGGATAGATAGGAAAAATTGGCCCCCTAAGGATATAGAGAAAGGAAAACTAACATGTCCATCTCAAGATTTAGAGTGGGACAGATAACTGGTTCAAGCTAGAACCATTAGCAAGATAGCCAAATGTTTGTTGTTTGATTGATGTATGATAGTCACTTGTAATGAAACTAATGCCTTTTTTTGATTGATTGGTGAAATAGGCATGTGGGCATAAGCTCATGATATGGGGATTATATTCATTGCCACTAGAGTTCATCTATAGATTATCGGTGGCCGATTGATAGATGATTAATAGATGTGGGTTTACATATCTTCTCTACATGCCTTAGTTCTAAGTGACTAGAGGATTATTGATAGTTGTGGTCGAGTAGTGGCACTCATACCACAATACTTTTCACATGCCTCTTAGGGAGATGATGATTACTCCTAAGGATGTATACAAGATTCTTAGTATCCCTATAGTAAGGGATCTTGTATATTATGATAAGATGGATGAGAGATGTATTTGTAGATGATGACAGCATGCCATGGTTTCAGATGCTATAGTATGAGCCCTTACCAATGGTTTTGGCTAGATTGGTAGGATGATTTCTCCTACTAGATAGGTGAGGACACGGATGTCTAGTTGGCTGGGGCCATATTATTCAAGACATGATTGATTGGCTACATAGATTTTTGTGCAGTAGTTGCATCTTAGCCCATTTGTATCATGATTTTCATCAGGTGGTATATTTATGGGCAACATCACTTTTGGTGGGTGTTGTATTATTGTAGATATGGACATGGGAGCATCTTCCCTTTACTTGACCAATATGTGTGCATTAATGACCACAAGAGATGCCATAAATTTATGTGTGATTTTTCAACACCATATGGGCAAGACAAAGTACTGGTGGTGTATGTTGGATGATCTGGATGAGGTCGTGTGGAGACCATACTAATTTATAGAGACATGGGCCAAGGATGATGATGAGATGGTTTTCTTCTTTGGCTCCAAAATTTTTCTAGGTTGGATCCCTATGGTGATTAAGAGATTTTATTCTAGGAGGGTAGTTAGATAGTTTGGTCATCGACATGAGATGTCATAGGGAGTGGCACATTATGCTCGTGTTTAGGCAAAGAGACCAATATGGGATCTAATATTGGAGTATGAGTCATGTTGGGAGGAATTTATTTGGATGATAGGGACTCAAAAAAGATGGGTTGGTGAGGTAGATGTAGGGATGGATGGAGACTACACTTGGTGGATTAGAGAGAATCCCTTTATGAGGTACACAGATCTAGTGGAGCCCATAGCTAGGATAGAGGAGCAGTCTAGTGGGGGAGAGGATGATGATGATGGTGGATGAGGGAGAGGTAAGGTTAGAGGTAGAGCCAAAGGCAGAGCTAGAGTATGGGGAGATATGGGGGCCAAGGTAGGGTAGTAGTGTTACCACAATGGAGGGTTGTATTACAAGGCCCAGTACAAAGTCTCGGGGATGCTAGAGATGATAGAACTAGAGAGGTCCATGAGCGAGGTGAGGTTGTGATGAGAGAAGCCACAAGTAGTGGTGCAAGACTAAGAAAGAGGGTAGATTATTTGGCTTCAGGTAGGCTAGCACAGACCATGGCCATGCTATTAGATGTTTAATTTTTTAGGAGACAAAGGCCATAGGTACAGGTTCCTATTATAGATGCACATAGCTCATAGTCATACGTGCAGCCATAGGTTTTTGTAGCACCAATTCCATCTCCAATTAGATTGGATGGGTCATCTAATATGGAGACTCATATGAGTGCCATGGAGGTACAAATTAGATTGATTGGGAAATAGGTTAGTCAATTATCGAGTACAATGCAGAAATTCATAGCCTCGATAACATTGAGAGCTCCACCTCCACCACCACCATCGAGGATAGATGTAGGGGTGATTAGTAGTCATGTAGCCTCAACCATTCTTGGGACACAAGCTATAGATTTAGTGATTAGGCTTCATGAGATAGGATGAGTGCCCCCACTAATTAGGCACCTCCTGATTAGACACATACACATGATGTAAGTGGTGAGACACAAGAGTGATCCTATGTATCATTTTGCATTGGATATTATTGGCTTACTAGATGTATCATTTATGATGTGAGATGATGACCTTTTGATGTATGATTATTTCAATCCATCTTTCACATGGGTGTCATATTGGATTTTTGTGTCTTTGTATCATGGACTTTATATTTTTGACGCCATGGATGGATGTATGTGATGTGCATATGGTATTTATTTTTATGATAGTTGTAGATGTTGATGTAATGTGGATGATTAATGTAGTGAATGTGTATATGAATAGATTCTTAGTGTAATGACATAATATGTGGATGATGAATATAGAAATGAAATGTATAAAGGAAATATATGAATGAAATATAATGTAATGGAAGAACATGAAAAATAGGATAATGTAATAGATTATAATGAAAGTGATTTAATGAAAAGATGAAATGAAAATAAGAAAATGATGATAAAAAATTAACAGAATGCAATGAAAAAGAAACAAAAAATTTGTGGTAAAATTATATGATGATGTAAATTAAATAAGTGAAGAAGCATTAATTAACAAAAATAATAATGGACCATGAGATAGAGATAGATGAAAATGAATGACAATGAAAATGATTGAAGACAATGAAATGTAATGTAATAAAATGGGTTAATGATAGAAAAATGAGATGATTATAATAATGAAATGGAATGACTAATATAAAAAGGATTGAACATGGTTTAATGAAATGAAGATGAAAATGGAAGGAAGTGATAAAAATAAAGAGAAATGGTTAAATGGTTGATATGTTATGAAAATGAAAAAAAAGTGAATGAATGAAATGAATATGAAATGGCATAAAATGAAATGGAAATGAGGACGATAAGAAAATAAGGTAGTGAAGTAAAAATGGGATGAGGAATGGAAATGAATATTAAATGATGTAATATGATGGGATGTAGTGAAAATGATTTAGAATAAATGAGAAAGAATATAATGAAATATGATAGAAGAAATGAATATGTGATGATATGAGTAAGTAAAAATGCAAGCAAGAAAATGAGAGAAGAATGATAAAATGGAAATGCAGCAAGAAAGAAAAATGATGGTGGGATATGAAAGGAAAGAAGATGAATGTACGAATATAGAAGTGTATCTCAAAATTTTGAGATTTGAAGGCCACAAACAAACCTCGAGGCACTAGTGAGAAGTGTGAAATAGTGAATGTATGGAACATGATTGATGATGGAAGAAAAATAAATGTAATAAAGGAAATAGTGACCAAAATTTTTTAGATACAAAGGGAATGTAATGTAATAGATGACATGAAGGGTGTGAGACAATGAAGTGTGATCAAACACAGTGATATGGTGACAAAAAATGAAATCCATGATACATAAGAGGTGAAAGCTCATTGGGATGGTGATGTTGTTGTTAGTCATTTTCTACCATATTTTAGTTTTTTTATTAATCCATTAGATGATAGTGTGAGAGATATCCTATGTATTCCCCATTTGTGTGCTAACCATTTGTGTTATGGGGCTTCATATGAAATACAATTTAAATGAATGTAGCTAACTATTGCATTTTGTAAAAAGATGCAAATTAAATGTCATCATTGAGCTCCCAAATAAAAAGTGACATAGTACAATCACCACAGATCAGCTATGGTAATATGAATACTCTATCACATCGATAATTATGACAAACAATAAATAATGTACATGGAAGATATCTCAGGAGATTAAGGATACCATGGTGGAAGATAGTGGGGAGATAATTATGAAAGATAGAAGGAGGTCATGGAGAAACTTCAACACTCAAATGGCGAAGATGGGCATTGTTAGGGATAAAATTAACATGCAAGTCATGGAAGACATAGAAGGTAAAGCCCATTTTGATGAACTCATAGACCCTGCTCTAGTTGCAATGTCAGATAATGCAAGAGAAATAGGGCTCAATTTGCTCAATAATGCCAAAAACATCATGACAGATAATTTTCACTCTATCAAGTGGCTGTTCCATGAGATTGAGGCTCTCAAGGAGAAAAGGAGCCAAGAGGAAGGTCACAGGATGAGCAGTGACTAGGGCCACCATGCCAACTAGGAGGATCATCTCTCAAAGGTTGAGAAAAGGGTGCAAAATATGGAGATATCAAACTAAAACTTGGCTAATCAGGTGATCTCTACTTTGAACATTCTAAATGAGAACATCAATAGTCTCAGTGAATCACTAAAAAATGCAAGAATCGGTGGGGAAAAGGAAGAAAAGGCCAACAAGGACCTCAGACAAAATAAGGGAGACATGAAAGAGACTAGGGGCCAAGTGGAAAAAACTAACAACCCAAACTAGGAACATGTAGGCATGGAGATCTAGAGTGCTAACAAGGAAGCAAAAAATCTGCAGGACCCAGATAGTGAGAAATAATTTCTAGTGGTCTTTTTTTCTTCGTCCTATCTTTATTTTAGAGTATCTAGCTTTTGTTTCTTGGCCGCAGGCCTATCTTTTATTATGGCTTTTTATAGGTAGTTGCACAGGGTCTGGACTTTATTTAAAATTATTATTTCAGATTTTATGTAAAATCTCTTAGGTTTTAGGATCCTTGTAAAACCTATTTTTCTTAATAAAAAAACAATGAAGAATAATTTGTCATAGTAAAATGAAAACATGAAGATAACCTAAGTAAACACACATATAAAATCCTTTCAAATAAGGCACTTCACCTAAGATGTAATGCAAAATTGGTCAAGGTACACATGGCCTTCCAAGTGAGAGGAGGCACTTACAAGTGGACACCAATAGTGTAAAAAATCAAAGGATCACTAGATCAAAATACTGAAAGTAGAAAGAAAATAAAATGTCATGGTTTCATCATAGTCCCTCTATTCAAATACATCATTTAGGTACTAGAAACACATGACAACAAAAAAACCAATATTTGTGGGCAATCATGCTGACAATTGTGTGCAATAGTATGAAATTTGTTCAGTTCTTTGCGGATTATATCCATTGAATGAATGTCGAGATGAGCCATGGAGAGTAACAATGGTGATTGGTTAGTGAGAAGAATGGTGATTGAATTGGAAGATATGTATTAGTGGGGGATTATGGTGTGGTAATGTCAGAGTAGAGCAGTAAGCATACTTGGGACTAGTGTGATGGGTTGCATAGAGTGAATACATGGAAAGGCTATTGGAGTGGAAAGTGGGTAGAGTTAAGGCCACAAGTAAGTGTATATGAGAACATGATATGATGCATGGTGAAGAGATAGGTACCACTATTGTTGGGAGATTCCATTGTTATTAAAGCAAAGTAAGTGTTAGGCTATTAGCATGTCGAGCTTACTAGACCAATCACAATAGGAGGTAGAGATGGGGGACATTACTTAGGGAGGCTGGGTGAGAGAAGGACTAAGGGAAAAGTGTGCTTGTCATATGTTAAGTGAACTAGTGTATCAACCTAAGCTCTAGGCATTGGTTCATGAGCAGGGTTAGTCAAGTTAGATCATGTAGGTACAAGTGCACCGTAGGGGTCTGGGGTTAGGATGGAAGAAGCTCCTTTGTCAGCATTGTTAATGTTTTTGAGGAGAGCAGTGCAACAAGCATTGCAGGAGGAACTTAGTGGTGACTTTGTGATGGAGAGTAGTCCATTGGGGGTGACAAAAAGCATGCCAGAAGCAATGAAAAGTGCAAGGGAGATGGACTCTCTTGGGAAAATCACACAAATAGTAAAGAAGGTAATTGAGGATGTCAGTATGTGTGAGTTGATGAGCACAAAAAGTTAGTTTATTAGCCTCAAAATCCCAATACAAGGATTGATGAGTGAGGAAATGGGTGTATTGGGTGAGGTCGAGCAAAAGACAAAGGTAGAAGGTGTGGTACAAGCAACAAGTGATGTTGAGGAGTTTTAGAGAGCATTGGTGGTGAAAATAGTTCAAGTGGAGAATGCAAAACAAGAAGTCACCTTTTTGTTAGGGTTGATAGATAAAGCCCATTAGGATGGAGCACAAATAACAACCAGACAACTCAAAGTTGTGTTAGATGCAAAATAGGCACATGTGCAATCATTGGAGGCTAAGCTGTAGGTGGAAAGGCAACAAATAGAGAAAAAAAATGTAGAGCTTTGGGTAGAGCAAGCACAAGTACAAAGATTGAAAGATTCTTTGAGGATGGCACAAGCAGGTTTGGGAAGTGCATAGAATGAGCTGGTATCACTACAGTTGCAATTAGAGTCTTTTAAGGATGCAGTTTCAAAAACAAACATCATGTCATTGCAACTTTAAGAGTGGTTGATGACTAGTAAGGCAAGGGTGAGGTAGTTACAATAGTGGCTGAGTGAGAGAAGTGTGGATGTGGAGCATTTGAGAATGGTGGCTAATTAGATGAAGCAAGAGCATGATGTGGCTCAATGGGAGATCAATATGCCAAGTATCAACAAGTTGGTGGAAAGTGTGTTTGTGGATATGTAAAGGAAGGAAAAACTACACTAGGAAGCCACATATTATATGAGGCTATATTATCAATCAGTCCCGATGGAGTGATGATGGGAGACCAGTTTGTAGATAGAAAATTTATGCAATTGTTGAATGTGCAACTATGTAGTGGAATATTCTTGATACCAATGGATGTTGTTTGGGTGCAAGGGGGATCCACACCAAGAGTATCATCTTCTAGGACTATGCTTGGGGAAATGTCCTCAGATGAAGGTCCTAGCATGCCATCTCTACGAGGAAGGCTGAAATAAATGTTTTGTTGGGATGTAATTGTACCTTTTCCATTATAGTAAATAAAAGTATGTTTTTCCATGGAAAAAGAGGTGATAGGCATAGAAAATGGTTGATTATTATTGATATATTTGTGTGTGTGTTTGTGTGGAATTTTTGCAATGTTTTGGATGTTTTTGATATTGGTAGAATTATTTGGATTTTTTGGTTTTTTGGGAAAGTGGAAGGTACCTAGAATCCACAAAAGCATGAACAATGGGGTATTTAAAGGAAGATTAACCTTCACTTATATTTAATAACTGGATATTATTAGAATCAAAAGTGGTCTCTTAATGAAAGATGAATATGAACTTGTGCAATATGTGGAGAGTGGAAGTGTATGAGGTGAGAAAAGTAGGAAGTGCTAACTCATGAAAGACATAAGTAAATTGAGTGGAAAATTCTGTGTATATTGATAGCCTTTATAGACAAGTGAGAGTCGAGGCTATGATTTTTCTCTAGGTGTGTGTTGAGAGAAACATTTATGGGACCCATGAAAAGGTGTGTGGGCCTAAGAAAGCATTATGGGGCATGAGAAGGCATTGGAAGGCTTGAAAAGGTGCTAAGGGGCCTTGAAAAAGGTGTTTGGGCCTACAAAAGGTGCTAGGTGGCCTAAAAGGCATTAGAGTAGCCTAAAAAGGTGTTTAGGGCCTAAAAAGGCACTTGGGGGCCTAAAAAGGTGCTAGAGTGGCCTAAAAAGGTGTTTGTGGCCTAAAAAGGCTTTTGGGGCCTAAAAAGGCACTAGAGTGGCCTAAAAAGGTGTTTGAGGCCTAAAGAGGCACTTGAGGGCTTGAAAAGGGCACTTGGGCCTTGAAAAAAGGGCATTAGAGTAGGCTATTGTGGTCTCTCAAACACATGCTTACTTATTTTGGGCCACTATGGGATGGTGAAGAAAGAGTGTGATGGATATCTGTGGCAATTCAAGTGATGTATATAGTATTAATGTGTCCTCAAACTTGTAGAGGTAGGATTTGGGGCTACAAAACCCCATTTAAGATAGCATTGATATATATTTGTTGAAGGATGTTGGTGGTCTTTGCAACATAAATAAGTCTGGAATCCTATGAAGATTTATTTTCTTTATTAAGGAATGGAAGAGTAGGAAATTAAAATAGGCAAGGCTTTGTCAGCTATCCGCATTGTGCCAGATTTTCCCAAGCACAAAAAGATGTTTCAAGACACAAGAACACTGCTTCTTAATTTCTTGATGTTATTGCTAGTTGTCTTTGCTAGAAATAATAGGGCAAGGAGTATGCCATAAATTATTTAGATATTTTTCAAGATGGGGGGCCTCACTATTGATTTCATATAAAACTAGTCGAGGTACATAAAATCATCCTTAAGGACCGATAATTATAGATGGATACTAGCTTGACATGAAATCAATGGATCATCAGATTGAAATATTAAAATTTTTTTTTATAAAAAATAAATCGCATTTGTTGTATGCTTTTCTTAATGAAATTTTTATTGTTTTTGGTGATTTTTGATATTTTTGTTTATTTTTGGTAATTTTTGAATGATTTTTGACTATTTTTGATAAAATTTTGATGATTTTTGATATTGTTAACTAATTTTGATAATTGTTGGATAATTTTTGACATTATTTGATCTAATAATAGTAAAAAAGGGACAAACGCGAGATTTTTTGGAATTTGGAAATCATCAGGGAAAGCATGAGGGCCAAAAGGGATTTTTAGGAGCACATAGAGAGCTACAAAGATACAAATGGATTTTTAGGAATGAGTATTGGTTTATGAAGGCTAAAATGGAATTTTGGGACTAGCTGTTGGTGGTAGATATTTGAAATGTGTAATGATTTTCTTGTAATTCATGTTTGTGGTATCTCAAAATAGAATCAACCTACCCCCTTGTTTGTGTTGTAATATTAGTTGTCTCAATTGTGAATTGTTTTTAATACCATGAAACCACTGAACTATAACTCACAAGTGTTTCTCAATTGGCTATGTGTAAAATTGACTCAAATGTGGCATTATGTACCCCTTTGTTCTCATTTTTGTTAATTGTGCCACATACGATGGAGATAAGAAATGGAAAGGTGAAAAATAAGAAAAATTGGCATGGATGATTTTATCATAGTTTTTTCTTGTTATACAATCACATTGAGGAACTGGTGTTGTTTAAGAAATCCCAAAGGTGTTATCTCTTACTCCTTTTATACTCAATTTTTTTTAAAGAATGTTTTTTGGTCTTTTTTGATGTTTTTGACATTTTCAGCAATGAGGTGCTTCCTCAAGGCTTTAGACATAGAACGGTTTGAGATGAATTCTATTAATGAGTTTTGTTAGTTCTTCTTCATCAAAATCTAAAATTTTATATGTACCTATCCCAAAATATTTTGTGATGATGTAAGGGCCAATCCAGTTGGCTTCCCATTTTCCTTTCTTTTCCCTGGTTGCCTAATTTTTGTGGTTCTCATGGAGGACTAGATCTCCATTTTGAAAGACACAAGGCTTCACCTTTTTGTTGTAGTGTTTGGACAACCTATTCTAATACACTTTGATATGTTCACATGTCATGCATTGATGTTCTTCTAGGAATTCCAATTATTCTAAGCGGGCCACTCTATAGTCATCATCTAACATGACATCATGGAGGGTGACTCTTAAAGATAGGATTTTAACCTCCAAAGGAAGAATTTCTTCATTGCAATAGACCAAAGAGAAGGTGTTGCACTTGTAGGCATGTAGAAATTGATCCTATAGATCCATAGGGAGGGTTTTAACTATAGATGCCAATCTCAACTAGTATTATTGATGATTCTTTTGAGGATATGATATTGTTTTTGTTTGTGGCCTTTGCTTGTCCATTGCCCTGGGGATAGTAGATTGATGATGAATGGTGGATGATGTGACACTTTTCACATAGCTTGTCAACTATTTGGTTTTTGAAATATAAGGCATTATCCGTTAGAATAACATGAGATTTGCCAAACTGACAAATGATGTGGTTCACAATAAATGAGGCAATATTTTTCCTGGTGGAGTCTATGAGTGGTGCTACTTTGACCCATTTAGTAAAGTATTCAGTAGTTGTAATAATCCATTTTTGTCCATCAGAGGAAGGTATCTTGATTGCACTGATCAAGTCAAAACTCCACTGATAAAAATGCCATGGAGTGGCCAATGGGTTGAGTTCCTAGGCTAGCGTGTGAATAAGGTTGCCATGGATCTAACACTTTTTACAAGTCTTGATGTAGTTGATAGAATCCTTTTCCATGGTGGGCCAAAAGTAGCCCTTTCTAATAATTTTCTTGGCTAAGGTGAACCCATTGAAGTGTGACCCACAAATACCTATGTGAACTTCTTGTAAAGAAACCCTAGACTCATAGTGTTCTAGACATCTAAATAAAGTTCCGCTTAGATGTTTCCTATACAATGTATCAATCACCACTATGTAACTTGAGATTTGTTAGATAAAGTGAATTTTTTGGTTTCTGGATAGGTTAGTAGGCATAATGTTATTGCACAAGTAGGGAAAATATAATCATACCAAGGGGAATCAGGAGTGTCTAAATGGAAAATGATGTCAAATTTTGGTTGGGTGAATGTAGGTTGAACCGCCTCCTCTACTAAGAATTCATATTGTTCATGTTGATCTGGTAGTTGGAGCAATAAGGCTAAGGTATCCATAGCATTAGCTACTCTATTCTTATCTGTATGGATCTGCTCAAATCTAATATGAACAAAACATGCCTTGAGTTTATCAACCAAGTGTTTGTAGGGTAACAACTTTTCATCTTTGGTTTGATATGTGTCATTCAACTAATTAATGACTAGCTAGGAATCTCCATAGACTTCTATTGCCATTAATTTCCATTCCAAAGTTATTTTAACACCAAGAACTAAGGCCTCATATTCCACCATGTTGTTTATGAATAGGAATAGTAGTTTGTATAACTCTAGAATGGTGACATCTAGAGGTGTGATTAACAATATTCCAACACCTAAACCATGATGTGTATAGGAACCATCAAAGTAGAAATTCCATATGATTGGCTTTGTTTGAAGGATGTGTGGATCTAGAAAATCTACTAAGATGGGATTTGAGCTTTCTTGAGGTGCATCTACTAACTGATTTGTAATGACTTGTCCTATTATGGCCTTTCTATTAATATACTTTATGTCAAACTCACATAGAATCATTACCCATTTGGCTAGTTTACCTATCAATGCAATTTTGCTCAAAAGATATTGCAGTGTGTGTATTTTGGCTATGATTTTTACTTTCGAGGTTAGGAGATAGTGGAATAATTTTTGGGAAGAAAAAACTATTGCCATGCTTTCTCAATAAAAGTGTAGTTGAGCTTATAATTTAACAAGGTTCGACTAATGTAGTCGATGGCTCATTCTTTCCATTGGCCATTTTATTGCACCAAGAGGGCTCTTATTGATTTTTATGTCAGGGAAATATACAATAGAAAAGGTTTGTGTGGCATAGGAGGCACAAAGATAGGCGCATTCATGAGATAATTCTTGAGAAGATCAAAAGCTATTTGACATTGATTATCCCACTTAAAAACTATCTCTTTATAAAGAGGGTGTGTGAAAGACACACATTTTTTGACCAACTAAAATATGAATCCTCAAACAAACTGAAGTCTTCCTTGAAGGAAACATAGCTGGCTTAGGTTCTTGGGAGGTTGCATATTGACAATAGCTTGTACTTTTTTGAGATTCATTTGTATCCCTTTGACAAATACAATATAGCCTAGGATTTTTCAAGATTTCACCCTGAAAGCACACTTCTTATGATCCAATCTAATTTTGAAAGCTTCTAGACATGTGAATATCTTGTCTAGAATCATAAGATGGTCTTCATGAGTATAAGACTTTGCGAGAAGGTCATCTACATAGTCTTCTATAAATGTGTGCATCATATCATGAAATATTGTGGTCATACCTTGTTTATATGTATCTCCCATTGCTTGAGGCCAAAGGGCATGACATTCCAACATATCATTTCCCATGCACAAGTGAAGGCCATTTTCTCTTGGTCTTTCAGTGCTATCTTGATTTGGTCATAACTAGAGAAACCATCTATAAGAGAGAACATAGAGTGTTCCATTGTTAGGTCTACAATAGTGTCAATGCCTAGTAGGGGAAAATCATCTTTGGGATATGCTTTGTTGACATCATGGGAATCAATGTAGATTCATATACTACCATATTTCTTTGAAATGAGAACAATGTTGGAAATCCATGAAGCATAGGCCAATAGCTTGATGAAGTTGGTGTGAATTAATTTCTCCAAATCTATTTTGACTAATAGTGCTATATGGAGATGCATTTTTCTAAGCTTTTGTTTGATTGGCTTGGCTTCTAGAGCAATGTTGAGATGATGTAGAATCATATTAGGATCTAATATTGGCATGTTTGAGTAGGACCATGCAAAATTAATTTTCCTTTCCTTGAAGAAGTGCATGAATGCACTTCTTTCTTTTGAGGTTAAGGACCGTGCTAGGTGAATATTTATGGGTTCTTCTTCTATTCCAATGTTGAATTTATCTATTGGTTCAATTAGAATAGATGACCTCTCTTTTGAGTACTTGATTAAGGCATCAATTATCTCATCATTGGGTGCGAAAGTTGGGTTTTCACCTTTAGATGCGTCACTTCTATTTTTTTCAAGATTGACCACATGGTATGGGTCACTAGATCATTGATGTGTTTGGCCTCTTATTGTGTGATTGAGATAATTAATACTTGACCCATCCATGGGTTCTTTTCTTAGTTCTTGTCTAGGTGATAGTTCAACTACATTGAGGTCTATGAAGATGTCTTGGTTAGTGTTGAAGTTTGGAATGTTATGAGGCTTAGTTGTATCCCATTTTATGAGCTTAGGATGGACCAAGGATAGTGAATCAATGTATGGATATGGTTTGATTGGGTTCAAGGAATGACCTTATTTGGTGACTCATACATTGTATCTGGTAAGTCTATGCTGTGTGCTTCTTCTAAATAAACTAGAATATTTGAGTTTCTCACTATTATCATTTTCAATTTTTGCTAGAAAGAAATGCAGAAATAAGGTCTAAAACTCAAATCCTTCATTAGGTTAATCACCACCCCATGATTTGAGCTCATGTATTTTTTCTATGCCTGCTTCTAAACCATTCTGGTGTGAATTGACTTTGTGCAGTGAAGTGAGGCCTGAGCTAGAAGTAGGTTCTTATTCTGTGGTAGTGCTTTGTGTAGATCTCAACATAAAATTATTTATCTTGGGTAGATTCTTCATATAATGAGTCAAATTCCAACTTGGTAGAATCATCATCATCTTTATTTTTAATGCTATCTATTTATGGTTCTTCTACAAGGTGTAGCTCGGGAGAAGATAGGTTCACACTCAGTGTTTTAGCTATTTTCTAATCTATAATGTCTTTTTCTTTTGGTACCCAAACCAAAGTGGAGGAAGAGGAATCCCCATGTTTAAATTGAGATTTATCAAAATGTGGTGTCTTAGGGCAGGGTGAAAAACTTTCCTTTCCTTGTTCTAAATAACCTACCCCTATCTTCAGTTTATTGGGTCTAAAATGTGTTGCTAATAGTTCCACAATATCTTTTCCATTTCCCAAAGGATCTTCCCTTGGGTAACCTATTTTCTTCACTAACTCACAACCCATACCAAATATATGGGGGAAATTTCAACATTTTGTATCCTCTTGTGTTCTTCTTTTGTAGTGTTCAAAGTTGTACCGCTTCCTTTAACAAAGTGTTCATTATAGGGTCTAGGAAGATTAGTTGAGGTTGGCCTACCATGAGGTTTAGGATATAATGGTCAGTCAATTAATGAAATTGAATATTCACCCACCCCCTTGCATTGCAACTTGCACTTTCATTCAAACTCTTTCATTAAACAACTCATTTCCTCACAATGCTTTTGTCTAGAGTCTCCTAGTAGCAGTGGTGATGAAATGGAAGAATTGAGACAATCCACTTTCTCTTTTCCCTTAGCCATTGTATAAAAGTAGTTTTTGTCTTGATAGGTGGAGGTTGAAGTTTTTTCTGGTATAGAATGGCTAGCATTCCTTGTTGGGATGGTAATTTCTTCCCTATTTTGAGGAACACGGGAATTGCAATATTGCATGTAGTTTTGGCTCTTGGGTATGGTTACCTCTTGACCAATATGGAAATTTCAAAAATTGATTATAATTAGAGGGAACTTCTTTCATATCATGGATCCACAACTTTCCTAATAAGATGTTGTAAGTTAACATTAGGTCTAGACTTGACAGATGGTTTCTTTCATGACTAGGCCAACCCTAATTGGTAAAATAATCATAGCATTAGATGATCTTTCTTCATCATCATAAGATTTAATTATATTTTTTTTCTTGGGTACCACAATGTGTTCTATATATCTTAGTGTTCTGACTAGGTTTAAAGTGTAGATGTTTAGACCAACCCCACAATCAACCAAACTTCTCTTTACTATGTTTCTATGTATAAAGACTTCAATATGGAATGGGGAGTTTTGTGGATGAGTGAAGGACATGTCATCTTACAATGAGAAGGATACATAGTGAGGGACAAAAAGGTTTCTTACCATGTTTTGGAATCTATTGACATTAAGATCATTTGGCACTAAGGCTTTGGTGAGTATCTCTTTGTGCTCCGGAGAGATTTGCAACAATTCAAAGATGGAGATGTGGGTAGGAGTTTTTAGTAGCTGATTAACCAAACTATATTTGGATATGGTGGAGCTTGTGATTTCTTATTCTGAACTAGTGGTTGCCCCTAGTAGAACCACTTTAGAGGCTTGACCTTGAGTAATGATGTTCAAGGGTTGTTTCTTGTGTTGTCTTTGACAATGATGACATTAATGACATTGTCAACCCTTGAGATCATGTTGATCGTATTATCATTATTGTGGGCATAATTGACTTGTCATTAGAGGATGCAACATGTTTTTTTTGGAAGATTCACCCTTATTATGGCTCATGAAGGGATTTTAAAAGGCTGTATGGTCCTCACTATTATGAAGATTATTTACTTCAATGGTCTTGTTATCAATTAGTTTTTGAATGGCCCCCTTAAGGGCATAAAATTTGTTGGTGAGATAACCCCTGTTTTGATGGTAGGCACAAAAATATTTGTCACTCCACCATGGAGGTTTAACTTGTGGTTCATAAGCTTTAGCTTTTGGTAATACAATAAGCTCTTTTGTTAAGAGTGTTTGCAATGCTCTTTAATATGTTTCACGTATGGGAGTGTAGACTCTAGGTTGATTAACATACTTATATCCTTTCTATGGAGGGGCTTGATTATATACCACCTATTGGTTGGGATATTTTCTGTTGGAGGAATAGTTGTGTTTCGACAATGGAAAGGATGAGCATCATCTTTTCTTTGTGTGTCCTAGTGAGTAGGCACATTGGTGTTGTTAAGAGTTGGATATTGTTTATTTGGATAGGGATGAAGATGTGGTTCAACATGATTTTCTTCTACCACCTTGTCATTTGCCATATTTTTATTATTATTTCTCCACCATTGTTTCTATTTTTCATTCAATTGGTTAGATGAGTTGTGTGGTTGTGAGGAACTATTTGAGAAACCTTTTCCATCTTTTGATAGTTTAATGATGTCATTTCTTAGTAAGGATTCTTCCACTTTGGCTATGTTTTCCAATGTGATTTTAAATTCCTTAGGACCTTGGAGCTGTAGCCAATAATTCATAGGTTTCAAGAGGCTATTGATGAATATATCCATTTTGTCTTTGTCAAGGATATCCTGATGGTATTTGGCAAAGTTATGTTGCCATCTTTGTAAGAAAACCTTGAAAGATTCTCCTGGGAGTTTTTTTGTGTTGCATAAGTCAATCATAGTGACCTCCCTGATGTATGCAATGGAGACATAAGATAGTTGATCAAATGAATTAATATTGGAGGAGAGCTTTGAGAACCACTCCATGGCTTGTCCTCCCGTAGGTTGTATCATGCAGGAATTCCATAGTTAAAGTATCAAATTATCAAAGATGATCTCGAGGATTAGATGTGGCAAAATTTTTGTCATATTTTGGTATTTTCATATTTTTTGGAAAAGGTGTCAAGGTGACACTTCTATCAAATAGGAGACGCCATACCTTCTCGAGACTGAATTCAACTAGTTTGACTTTTCCTTGTTGCATCCTTTCTATTTCCAGTTGTAGATCTTAAAGGTTTTGAGTGAAAACCTCTAGGGGAGATTCTTCTTGATCCGTTATGAGGTTAGATATATCAAGGTTAGAAGGTATTTTTGCACCTTTTGGTGCCAATGATAGCAAGTAGCATTCTAGTATATTTTCCATTATATTAACAAGTTCTGGGTTTTGTTGAAAATCTTCAATCTTTATTTCAAGGATATTTTTTCCCTAGGCTTTGGATGAGCCCATTTTGTTAGATGGTTCTAACTTCTTTTGTTTAAACAAGGGTAATTCTTCAGTAATGGTGATAGATAAGCAATCAATGTGTGTAACAGGGTCAACAATATTTGGGGATTGTGTAGATTTGGTGGTTCATTTTGCTATTTTGGCACTTACTTGAATGAGAGATCTTTTTAGTTCCTTTTGTTTGATAGCTACATTGGTTTTTCATAGTGGCATGAGATGTGGATGAGAACCCTCTAATTATATTATATTTAAATGATGTGAGGATTGTTTTTAGACCAAAATGTAGTGAAGTATCGAGCTACATTTTGAAAGGTTTCTAGTAATGTTGATGATGATAAGACTCAATTCCATGAAGTTAGGTAAGGAGAGGATGTGTGTTTCCTTTCATGTTTTATTTGATTTATGAAGATGAGGTGATGATATCTATTGGATAAAATTCCTTATGTAGGGTAGGAAGATTTCTTGCTTGATCTTAAAGATGTTGGTCTCTTTCAGAGTTCCTTATTTTTGTAGAGTATTAAGGGAGGAAAAGGGTATCTAGATCTAATTTCTATTTATAAATATTTTGTGTACAGATAGCCTATGTTTTACAAATTTTCTCAGATGTGCTGCAAAAGCTTTTAAATGTGCCATTTAGATGCTCAAATGCATCATTTTATGATATGCAAGATGCTCTTCTATAGTGTGAAAGCATTGTTCTAAATGTAGTTGCGCTATTATAGTGTGCAAATGCATTATTTTATCTTTCAAATGTGCTATTCTATCTATCAAATGCATTATTGCAGGCTTGAAATGCATTGAACAAATAATGACATGCATTGTTTTAGGGTTTTAATGCACTATTTCATAGTATACTACAATGTTTGCATTTAGTTTAGGGTTATTTTGCAATCATGTTTGAATTGGCTTGGAAGTGTTGTAATATGTAGTTCATTAACATATATTAAACAAGCACATCAAATTGCAGTAATGCAAAGAAACTAAAATATTCTATGCACAAACCTAGAACCAAAAAGAAATAGCTTCCTAACAGTGGCTAGCTAAGGCTAGTGACTATGAGGATTTAGTGTTTATCCAATTATGTTTTTGAATTTACCTCTCTTGTTAAAGAGAGCTTCCTACCAATGTGAGGGAGGTTTGGCACAAGCTCTTTCGAGACTATTAGAGTAAGGCTATGTTTTGAACACAATCATCTTACATTTGATTAGGAATACAAGTTGGAAGGCTTTCCCTCTAATTGGCCCTGCTAAAGAAGATCTCTGGATATATGCCTTTCTACAACTAAATAAACTACCTAGTGAAAAGAATGAGAAATAGAAATTGGAAGAAAGTTTGGGGATTTCATCACCCTAAGAGAGTTGGAGCATATCCCTACTACTCCAATCTCTCAAACATAACAATCAGAATGTTCAATTAAGAGCCTTTAATTAGGAAGACAAGAGGCTCCCATTTAGTCTACATGTTTTTTCATTCCCAAATTGATTCCTACTGACTCCTTTTAGAAGGTTTGGAATTCTAATTAACTCAGCAAGTTGAGAGTAAAGGCCTATTTCTAAATATATTAGAGAGATCAAGCTTCTTACTTAAACTAGGTTGTGAACTTTGAAATGCTGCAATCTAATTGACAATGATTTTAGGCCTACTTGATTCGATGCTAGCAAAGGGTAGGCACATTTTTAATTTTCATTCCCTTATTTGTAATTTTTTGACCTTGGAGTTCCTATCTAGTCTACAAGAGACCCATAAATAACCAAAAATTAGATCTGCAAGTTAAGTATGATAGCTTATGGCTTTGATCAAATGTGCTATAAAACGTTACATATGCATTACAAAATTGTTCAAATGCGTTATAATATCAATTAAAAGTGTTAGATGAACATGTAAATATGCTAAAATATCTAGTAAATGCACTATAAAATAATGCAAATACATTGCAAAATACTTCAAATGTGTTAGAATTTTTTTTGGAAGCATTGAAATAGAGTTCAAAAGTGCTAGAACATCAAAAAAATCTAAGATCCGGTATTCATGAGTTTAGCAGCATCTATGAAAGGTTTTTGTTGCTAGTATAAGTCTTTCCAAATGTTGTAAAACCTATAACAAGTCATATCTTCACAAGAAACAAGAGTAGTACATAGATCTGCAAAGAGATTCGAAGATTAGAATGAAAAGTTAAAGAATAATGAGGCTCTAGAATGAAGCCCCATGGTGTGCACCAATTTGTACAAGGTGGAATCACATATTTAGGAGACCTTAGTGCAGGGTGCAATCATAATAACAATGAACTAATCTAGACCTAAGAAATCACTGTTAAATAAAGACTCCATGAACATCTCATGTTTCCCTAACTACAATTTCTAAAATTTCTCTTAGACCAACATCTTAGAGATAGTTCTAGAACAAGAGTATGCTATTAATGCAGATCTATGAAAGTCTATATGAGATCTATATGAAAATGTGAATTATATGAAGATATAAACACTAAAATGCTAAAATATGTGCATGCATAAGACTAAAAAATGCTAAGTGACATTAAATAAATACTAAAATGGTGCTAAATGACACTAAAATGACATGAATTCTCTAGAACAATAATGCTAAATGGATGATGGCTCTAAATATGCCTATAGTATCGATGCATAAAACTTGGGTCCCTTTTCTCTTGGTTTTCCCTTCTATTTATAGGATTTTAGAAAGGGCTTGGGGGTAAGGATAAGGATTTTACTTTTCACCAGGGGTAAGAGTGAAACTGGAAATATTTCACAAAACCCTAAGAGGAACAGTCCAACAGACTTGGTTTGTGAGGTTAAAAAGGGGTTTTTTAATTCTTTTAAATTCCAAAAAGGTGCATTTCAATTTTGATAGGATAAATGATTTTGTTGATTTATTAAATGTTGCATTTATTTTCAACTTTTGTCTTTACCTTTTTTCTTTCTTTAAAAAAAAAAAAAGATTTTATGAATTGATTTTCCTCTTCAATTTTTTTTTGATCTTTTTGAATTTGATAGGTGATTAATTAATTAACCACTCAATTGATTTGATGTAGTAATTTATTAAAAGTCTATTATTTTCCTCCTTTATCTAATTTTGTTTTTAATTTTTGTTGTTTAATCAAAATTCATGTTGTTTTAGGTCTTTTCCAATTTTAGGGTGTCTACAATATCAAGGAGATATTGAGGACCTTTGGAATGGAAGATTCCAACCTTGTTGGAACACCTTTGTCTACTGAACATAAACTATCCAAGGATGATGATTCAAATGAGATAAATTAGACTACCTATAGACCCATGATTGGAAAACTTCAGTATGTTGTTCACACAAGACTTAATAGTGCATTAGTAGTTGGTATAGTTGCAAGATTTTCTGCAAATCCTAGAGAAAATCACATGATGCCAATTAAAAGAATCACGAGATATCTAAAAGGCACTCAAGACTATGGTATATGGTACAAGAAATGAGGAAACTTTGAGTTGAAATCCTTTACTATTGCTGATTGGGCTGGAATTATTGATGCTAGGAAGAGCACCAGTGGAGGGGCATTATTTCTTTGAAAGATGCTAGTATCACGGACAAGCAAAAAGCAAAAATGCATCTCTTAGTTTACAACATAAGAAGAATATGTTGTTGTAGTAGTTAATTATTCCAACATAATGTGAATCAAGAAATTCTTTTCAAGAATGAAGGAACAAATCAAGGATCCAGTGGTTATCTATTGTGATAACACAAGTGCAATCAATATATCCAAAAATCTAGTGATGCACACCAAGACAAAGCACATTGCAATCAAGTATCATTTCATGAGAGAATTAGTTCAAGATAAAGAGGTAAGATTGGAATATGTGAACACAAAGGAACAAGTCACTAACATATTTAAAACCATTACCTAAGGATGCATTCTTTTATCTCAGAGGAAATCTAGGGGTCGTTCCCCTATCTGATGCTCACTAGAGTACAAATTAGTGATGCATCAACCAAACTTCATTGAAGACCTATCAAGTTGATGCAAATAAGTTAGAGTTAATTTCATATGAATCAATACATTAGGTACATTATAAAATAATTGTATCAAGTCTTTAGCATTTGATGTCAAAGAGGGAGAGATTGATGTAATTAGAGAAGAATTAGAGGAAGTAATATGCATATTAGCAAGAGGGAGAGATTGATCTTGTAGAGTCTAAAGATAAGATGGTAGAGGAAGAATATCAAGGGGAGTTATCATGGTTGAAGAATCAGAATCAAACTAAGAATATTTTCTCCAATGTTTTCTTTTCTTATGACATATTGTGTTGCCATTAATGCCAAAGAGGGATATTGTTGATAAAAATTATTCAATTTCATATTGTCATTGATGTTACACAAATGTTATACTCTAACTGAGCACTTCTAGTTGTAACCAAGCTCAAAACACTTTAGTGTTAGCCGAGAAAAAGTTTAGAAAATCCAAGTCCAGTGATCAAGTACAAGCCAAGATAGGTTTATTAGCAAAGGGATTCCTGTGTAAATTGAGTTAGTTCGATTACCAAATGGGTTTAGTGTAAATAGAGGCAAGTCGCTTATGAAGGAAATTAGTAGTAACCAAGAGACCTAGTTTTAGTGTCAATCGGCTTGCAACAAAACAATCTTGTTTATTATTTGGTTTATGCAAGCCAAGGTAGTAAATGCTATTTATTTATTTGTAAGGGTATTCAAGATGACTTGAAATTGGAATTAGATAAGATGCAAATAAAGAAGGATATCTGATTAAGGGTAGAACATCCAAGGATCTGCAAAGAATATTCTAATCAGGAAGGATCAAGAGGATAAACCAAAATAATGATCTGAATATGCAAATCAATTGCTTTGTCAATTAGGTCAATCATTGTTACTCTCTAACAATTATAGCAGTGAAAAAATCTTTTTAAAAAGTTGATTTAACAATCATTTTTGTAAATCCTCTAACAAGGTGACATTTCTTGATTGAAGTGTCTTAAGACCTCTAACAAGGTCACTCGTAATAGGGTGATTCAAATCCTTTAATAGGGTCACACCTAACAGTGTGTTTTGTAACCTTTAACATGGTTGGCTCCTAATAATGCTCACTTTAAAAGAGTGAAAAGCTGTCACTAGTTGCATTGGTTATTTTCTCAAATTGGGTTTTCATGTTGAATCTTGGTTTCTTTTGTGTTTATGTTATTTTCTTACTAACTTTATCTTTCTGCAACTAAGTTACTAAAGGTTAATATAGATAAATATCTCAGAATTTATTTATTGACCAAGTTATAGTGAATATCTAGTTCTAACCAAGCTCTACAAAGATTTGAGTTAATAAGAAGTCTGTATCTAAGGGATTTGGAATTTTTTTAGTAGTTACTGATTCACCCCTCCCCTCCCAGTTACTCCTCTTATATTTCCAACAATGTTGATGTGAGTGATTACATTGATGTAAGGTTAATGTTCAAATGAGGGTTTATGTGAAGATATCAAATATGTTTCATGTTTGAAGTAAAAGAAGTTTAATAGATGCTAATTCTCTCCCCCTCCTAGTATCACACTTTCCCTATTAGATTCTCAAAAGTCATTTGGGGAGTGAGTCAAGAACTATCTTTATAGAAAATCTATTTTACACCTAATGTCTTCTTAATCTCTCCCATTGTGACACTTGTCACAATGTTGTGAGCTAAAAGAAGAGCAATCCATGTATTCACCTTTGAGTGCATCTTGAACCTTCCTCACTAATTCATCTCAAGCATCCATTTGTCTCTCATCAAATCTATAAATTAAGAGCTCATCCTCTCATGATTCACCTTCCTTTTCATGCAAACTTATAATACCAAATTAAAACAAAAATATTATCCAACATATTATTATAATGCCTAAATCTCTCTAAATCCTTGAAGCTTGAGTGCACATCAAATAGCTTGAAAAAATATGGATATTAAAGGGAAATATTCATTGGGTTTCTTAAGGTTTTCATTCTCTTTTTTTTTGTATTTAATATGTTTTACATTGTTTAATCTTGACATTGTCTTGAATAGTGTAGTTTGAGCATGTTAATTATTTATTACATTTTAGACTCAGACTTTCCTTGGACACATTCTAGCATGTCTCGAGGTAGAACCCACTTAAAATGTCATTTAAACTAAAAAAATTGTGTTTCTTATTATTTTTGGTGTTTTTATTGTATTTTTATAAATTTGTTATGCAAGGAACCATAGGATTAAAGGAATGTGCATCAACATCAACTTTTAGATTTTGTGCAGGCGAGTTTTCAAGGATTTGTAGGAATACTTTGATCTTCTCCAAGTTAACACAACAACTCATGAAATTTTGATCTTGCCTAACTTTTAGGTTCTCTACTTTTGTAACTATGCAAGTTTTGTGGAACATTGGTCACTTCTACTTAATGTTAAATAATAAAACTGCAGTTTCTATTTTTTTAGCAATAGTCACTTTTTTTCATGCTAAAAACTAACTCCCACAAGATTTCTCTATTCCCTTGCATGAATCATTTATCTATGTTTATTTTTATGTTTTTTGTCAGTTCAATGGGATTGACAATAAACACCTACATGATTGATAATTAAGCTTCTATGAGAATGCTCTATATTCTCACAGGTTTGTTGTTCTTTATAATGTTAATTATTTTAAAATGTCTTTTTCAACTAGCCTACCAACTTTTTGTTTTCTTGGTTATTTTTCTAAAATTTGTATAGCACTTCATTTTTCCAAAGGCCTCATACTAATTTTTTGTGGGGGGGTTAAATACAAACTAACTAGGCACTTTTATATTGGTTTGAAATGAACATTTTCTTTAGCTTAAAATAATTATTTTTCATACTTTCTCATTCTTGTTTAAAGTAGGAATCTTCTTTTGGGAATAAAAAAAAACCTATATCTTGCATGCTTCGTGAATTTGCACTTGTTTAGAGAATTTTTGTTATTGACACATACTATCCTCTCCCCTTTTTTTTCCGGCTATTAGATGAAAAAGAAAAGTTTACTGATGCTTGATTTTTCTTATTCCTACCCCCTATGTGACTAGAAATAGTAAGAGGGAACAATCCAAAGCAATAAAAATTGAATTCAAGTACTTTTACAACTATATAAAATGTGGTTATGATTAATGTCACCATCAACTGTTAGAGTAAATAATTAATTTATTAATTATTTATTCTATTTACTTAAGCTTACTTAGGTTAATGCATTTATTTAATATTTAGTATTTAATAGTTGTAGTGGTTAGTTTTTGACAACACGGGAGTTTGTTCCCTTCTAGCATGTTCCACTTTTTTGTGGAAGATTGCTTAGTTGTCAACCTTATCTTCTACCTCCTTCCAACTTATTCTACAAGCTTCCTTGAGGCCTTTATAAGTGGTCTCTCTCTCATTGTAAATTCATCAATTCACATAGCAATTTCATTTTTCCTATTGTGAAATATTTTCTCTTGCTTTATTTTCTTCAAGCTCTTGTTCCTTCGGTTTCTTTTCAGCAAGCTATTTGCATGTAGGTGATCTTGGCAACTATGGAGTTGGATTTCATCAACTCCTACATGGTATCAGAGCCTCCCTGCTGCTTCTTGTTCGAAGGATTTTTTTGAAGCCACGATTCGAAGACACAAACCTTAGTTTGTTTGTGATTTTTTCTTCAATCGGGAGGAAGAGCATTTTTTTTAGTATTTTGAAAAAAAGAGAAAGAGGGTTTGGCATAATAGATCTCATATTTTTTGGGTTTTTTTCTTTATTTTTTGGAGGTGCGACAACGGCGATTCAAAAAAAATAACTACAGCGGTGATTTTCAAACAACGATATCTCCCTCATACAGACTCATTTTTTCGATCAATTTTTTTTTGTTTTGGGGTAGGATTTTGTGATCTACACATTGGTGTAGGTGGTTTGAGATCTCTGTTCCTATTTTTTTCTGCAACTCGCAATTCTCAATTTTTGCCACTTCAAATGCTTAGTACGGGATCATTTGGACACATAATTAGGTTCTATTTTTTTTGAAAGTGTATATTTTTTTGTCTACTTTTTAGATCTGCAATTAGATTATAGGTTCTATGGACAAAAATATTACTTTCAAAAATAGGCCCTAAATTGGCTATTATAATTGCACTAAGTAAAGAGTGCCCAATTTATACATTGTGGGCGGGAGCATTTTCTTTTCTGTAATTTAATTCAAAATAAGACCCTTCTACTTCTATCTTCTTCTTTCTCTCAATGGTAAATCTATCTGTGACCTGTCTCACACCACACAACTATCACACTTGGAAGGCACAAATGACACAACTTCTCATGTCAAGGGGTTTATGGTCATGTTTGGATGAGAATCAACCTATTCTTACACGAGCTTTTGAGGTTCTTCAGCATAGGAACAAATTGGATGAAGCCATGGGATTGATTGCACTAAACATTTCAAACAATCTACTATTTCACTTGGATGGTTTGACTTCTCCACGAGCTTATTGGCTCAAATTTAAGACTTTGTTTGGCCAAGTGAATGAGTTCCAAGAACTTCAACTAGATGAAGAGTTGACTTCTTTGACACCTGACATCTTTCCCACCATTGAGGACTTGTTGATGAAGTTCAAATCTCTGTGTACACTTTTACAAGGATGTGGGAAAACCAAAACAGATGATGAGTGTATCTTTTTGATACTCTCAAAGTTGAGGGGACAGTATCAGATTTTCTCTTCCTCTTTCTACTCCACTATGGATGCCTTGGGTGATAGACATAGGATGCCTTCTTTTGAGACATTTTGTGATCGGTTAACTCGTGAACAATCCAAGATTACTCAGATGGATACAATTTTAGGTTCATAGTCACAGGCATTGCTTACATAGGAGCAAAAGATGAAGCAAATATCAGATTCCTCTTCTATTGGTTCATCATTTTCTAAGAAGAAGGAGAAAAAGAAGATTGAGACTCCTACCTGTTCCTATTGTGGGAAACAATCTCATGATGAGGCACGTTGTTTTTAGAAGAGATGTGATGGCTATGAGAAACAGATTGCTGATTTGCAAGCTCTCCTTCAGAAGAGCACTATTTCCTCTCCATCCTCTTCTACCTCACAAAGGTCTTATTTTCAAGCTTCTTCCACCTCTTCAACATCTACATCAGATATTGGAAAGGGTCATGCATTACAGGCTTCCATTGCATCTCCTTCACAGGTTCCTTGGATACTAGATTCAGGTGCTTCTCACCATATGACATCTTCTCAAGGTGTCTTCTCCACTCTTAAGCCTTCTCCTATTCCTCACATTCTCATGGGGAATAACACTGCATTACCAGTCTGTGGGAAAGGTTCAGTTCACATCCAAGATGGTATATTCAATGATGTATTGTATGTTCCATCTTTGTCTGCCAATCTTCTCTTGATTTCTCAGATTACACGCAGTGGATTAGAGAAGACACTTGAGTTCATTACTAATTCAGTCTTCATTCGAGATTGTGCTATAGGAGATCTTATTGCTATAGGGGCAGTTGATCCTTCCACTCATCTCTACACCTTCTCACACTTTGGTCCACCATCTCCATTGTTGGAGCATGGCTCTTCTCTTTCACAAGAGCATCATGTGGTGCAGTCTAGATACTTGAACCTTTGTATTGTTCCTGAGATCCCTATTTTGGCTGCTACACCACATCTAATTGAGGGATTTTTTCCCCTATAGGATTCTTCTTCCACTCTACCTGATCCTCAGCTTCATTTATTGAGACTCCAGCTACACTTGTTGTGGATACTATAGTGGACATTCATGACAGTGTCATCTCACCTGCCTTGGGGATTCCCTTTCCAGTTCCTCATACATTCTCTTCTAGGCATCAGCTAGGCTTTCTAGTTGCCCCTCTCACTCAGGGGTTTCCTTGTTACGTGCCTTTGTTCCTTCCGCATTGGAGTTTCATTGGTTCGATCATTTCTATAGGAGCTCCATCATTATGTGGGGGCCTTGGTGTCTATTCTCATGGGGGGGCTGGTTGTACTTATGGTTTTGAGAGAGTCTCTTGAAACATTTCTGGTGGAAGTTGTCCTTGGGGGGTCTTGTTGAGGCCTTCCTTCCTTCCTTCTTTCCTTTATTTTTCAGCATGTTGTTTTTACCTCTTTTTGTGGGAGGGTTTTTCCCATGTGGTTTTCTCTCTTTTTTCATTTTTAGAGGTTGCATTTTGTTGCATTGTACATGGGTACCTAACATGGCCTCGTTGCCGGAACCCATTCTGCATTCATCTTAGTTTTGTGAGCTTAAGGCATTTCCCTAAGTTGCACTTAAGGGGGGGGGGGGGGGGTGTTAGAGTAAATAATTAATTTATTAATTATTTATTCTATTTACTTAATCTTACTTAGGTTAATGCATTTATTTAATATTTAGTATTTAATAGTTGTAGTGGTTAGTTGTTGACAACACGGGAGTTTGTTCCCTTCTAGCATGTTCCACTTTTTTGTGGAAGAGTGCTTAGTTGTCAACCTTATCTTCTGCCTCCTTCCAACTTATTCTAGAAGCTTTCTTGATGCCTTTATAAGTGGTCTCTCTCTCATTGTAAATTCATCAATTCACATAGCAATTTCACTTTTCCTATTGTGAAATATTTTCTCTTGCTTTATTTTCTTCAAGCTCTTGTTCCTTCGGTTTCTCTTCAGCAAGCTATTTGCATGTAGGTGATCTTGGCAACTGTGGAGTTGGATTTCATCAACTCCTACATCAACAAGTGTTGATTGCAATCCTTTAGTACTTGTTTGGTATGCTAAACAAAACTTGCATAATGTAACTTATGTAGGTTGGGAAGCCACCATAATATAGCTAATCCACCACACATATAGTTTCTTGAATGAATGCACTTACTAGAAACTAATTGTTTTAACATCCAAAAATCATCTACTTGTTGACTCAAGGATTTTGATATATGCATCCTTAAGATACCCCTCATGTAATCTTCAATTTGAGATGGAACATTTTTAATATTTCGTGTAGGAGCATGCTTAGAAATTTGTCAATATTGCATCAATAAAAAATATTTCCTTTTTGTTCTAGTACTTGTTTGCCAATTTTTGTGTTTTGTGTTACAATCATTATATTTGGTTCATTATTCCATGTAATCCTTATGATGAGTTTTATATGTGTCATGGTAAATATATGTTTGGATTCACATTTTGTTTATTTCTTTCCTAATGAAGTTATCTTAAAACTCAATTGTTCCCATTTTATCTTTATGTTCTTACAAGTAGTTTGGACTTATTGATCTTGTGATGACATTCCATGATCAATGAAGCTTAATGGTACATACCTTAATGTTCTTGGATCATGTGTGGACTTGTTTCTTTTATTTTGCAATGTTACATGGTTTATGTAATGATATCTATATGATTTAGTTCCTAACCCATGTGTTGTAATTGCATGCCAAAAATAGATACACTTCTCTAAGCCCTTTTATCCAAGGAATCTCATCGATTGAGAAGCTTGAATGAAAAATTAGAGTTCCTTAGTCATGATGCACAAAGGGTGAAAATGAAGTGTTGTGGCTCTAAAATGAGATTAGATATGAAACCCCTTACAAGTTGCACCATGAAATGGGAGATTCAAGAACAAGAGAAAGAGTGTAAATTCCCAAGAACCAATATGCAATGGTATGCAAATGAAGCTAAGCTAAATGGAATGTAAAATGAAAACTAACTAACAAGAATGAGAGTGTCAAAATCCTCCCGTTAAGCTATATTTACTATTCTAATGCATGAGAAAGAATCTATGCTAATGCTACTATATTAGCATGATATTCAAGATATGAGGTGATGCAGCAAGTCTTGAAATTCTCCAAAGAGTACCAAGAATTCCTAAAACATAACGGTAGTAAAAAAATGAGTGGTATGAGATGAGGAGAGAGATCCCCCTTTTAAAGAATAATGGATGATGGAGATCATGATCTAAGAGGGATCTAATAAAGGGTGGATGATGAAAGTGGATTGATCCATGTGCACATGTGTTTCCACCAATGGTAATCAAGAGTTGACTTTTGTGCCCCATGTGAGACAAAAAGGATTTTATTTTATTTTTAAAGTGGAAATAATACTTTATGTGTGTACAAATTAGGATAAGTGGGGAATGGGGTCTTTCATTTAATTAAAGGGGGAAATTTTTCCTTCTAACTAAATAATGACTTAGGATATAGTGGTTAAACTATAGGATAAAATTGAATAAATTGTTTTTTGTAGATTTGATCAAGAATGAGTGATTAATAAAATATGAAAAATTGCTAGAAGGTGGGATAATAGTCTAGATGACTATTTTTGGGTGATTACATTTTCCCCACTTTGACTAATGTTCAATCAATCTAGGAACACATTACATCAAATAATGAAGAAGCTAAGAAAGCAACAAATAGAGAGATCTAACTTCAAATAACACTATGATAGAGAGACCACAAATCTAGAATGTACATTCTATTAGTGGGAGTATTGAACACTAGGAAGGGGAGAGAGAGAGAGAGAGAGAGAGAGAGAGAGAGAGAGAGAGAGAGAGTATTAAAACTTGAGACAAGAATTAATATGTTGAGCAAAGCAAGCAGATAGATCAAGAGCAAATCAAAAGGTCAACCATATGCTCTTGAGAAATAGATAACCATAAAAAAATGATTTACAACAATGATAGAATATTCCTGCTCCCTCAGGATCAAAATCAAAATGAGATAGAGGAGATGTACAAATGAGCTAAATATGATCAAATTGAGATAAAGTAAGGTCCATGATGATAGATAAGTGATTAAGACCAAATAGTGATTACCAAACAATGAATACATGTCCTAATTTGACTAAGTTTGACCAAAAAAGGTAAAAATCAAGAAGTAGGTCAAAGAAAGAAGGATGATGAAATGAAATAAAATAGAGAGTGGAAGAGAGTAGAAATGATGAAGATAGGAAGGAATGATGATTCCCCTAACAAGATTTGAAGATTAAGCCTCAAAAGGTCAACCAACTACATGGAAGAAGGAATAATTTTAAAATGTGAATTTCACCATCAAGATGAACCAAGATTTCAATTTCAATTTGAAAAATGGATCCAAGATGTCAAAATTACGTAAGGGTACAATTTTTTTCAAAGAAATCCAAGACTTTGAAACATTAGGTCAAAATGCTATATAAAGAATTCAAAAGGGTAGATAGATGTGATGATAGGATAACAAAGAGGAAATGACAATATATGAAAAGAAGAAGCAAGTGAGATGAACATAGTTAGTTGACAAGTCCATAAAATATAAAAAAGAGTGTTATAAATAGATAATGCCGAGAGGAGGGGGTGGATCAGTATTCTATAAAATTTTTCCCACAATTGAATATTATTAATTACTTTATAACTTGCTTATGAAAGTAAACCATTACTTGCTAAATAGTAAACATAACCATACACATAGAGAACTCATAATACCATTAATTTTTAACTAGTGAAACCTTGGCCAAGGGAAAACCCCAATAAGGATGACACTGACAAAATGATTCACTAAACAATAGGATCCTATTAAGGATATTGATCTTGTTAGGAGTCTATGAAGTACATATAGTGTCTGAAGTCCTTGTTAGATGTCTCAGCCATGTTAGGAGTTTCTTCAACCCTATTAAGAGTTGGTAGATCAAACAAAATGTATGCAAGAAGAGTCCATTGCCCTAACATGCAATTATACAATTCAATCCTTCACAAGAATAGGTATACATACAATAGTTTTGCACTACTACAATTCAGACTTCTTCTAATCATACATCAGATCTCACATAACATAAGGCTTGGATATCTTTCAGACTATTCATACAATAATTTTCATATCATACAATTTCCACATCTTGCACATTTTTCACACATACCACTCACTTATGTGTGTAAGATAAGATCTTTACTTATACTTCACAAATTTGTAATTCTCTGCTTAGTCGACCTTCATGTCTTCACACATTTGACATAATATAAAATAACTTATGGATTAATATCCAAAAATTTGGCTCATCATGACTTAGTAATTACTTTGTTACCAAAATAATTCCTAAAGCCGTACAACTCAATTCTCTACTATACTCCATTGTGCTCTATTAAGTACCTGCACTAGTATTTTGACTATAACTCATGTCGTACTGTCTGTACACATCTACACTCTAGCATACATCATCATGAAATTTTCATAAATCTTTCCTCAACTATGCATGAGTTACCTTGACGTGTGTCATTCATACACATTGCATCTATCTTTGTATTGCTGCAAACTATCTAACACTTAGACAATTTTCAAACTCTAAATGCATATATGAAATACTAAAAATATGTTGCCATACATGACAACACTCAAAACATTTATGTGATCATATTTCCAAAAAAAACCCCTTTGGTATTGATGAAAATATTTAGGGAAATTGGTTAAGTCCCAAAATGATGTCATACATAACAAAAATAAATAAACTTAACTACACCAAATTGTCTTCAAAACATAAAAATTTTATTCATGTTTTGATGTATCATTACATTCCTTATTACTCCTTACATTGATACATAAGCATACTCCCCCTTACATATACATAAACAACTCCTTACATATATTACTTCTTCCCCATATGTACAATTTTCCTTTACATAATTATGCCCCCTTTGACATTAATGGCAAAGGTGTCAAAAACTATATCCACAAAACCATGTTGCCTTTTGTTGATTAGCTAGACATTCTAGATATGCAATCTACAAAATCATGTTTCATCTTGTCAAAGTCCTTCTAGTTCTCTTTTATTGTATTAGATATATTGATGAGTGCGCAAGGTGCATAAGATGCCACTTCCAATGAGCTCAAGTCAATATAGGAAAAGTTGTCATAGGATGTCTTTGCTGCAAGACACTCCTCCAATTGCCTTTTCAAAATGACATCTTTGAGTGATAAGTATTCTCTGAGGATAGAGAATCTCCTTAATACCTTTTCCTTGTTAAAATCAATGCGTCTAATAGTATTATGAATCTTCTCCACCTTAGTTTCAAAATCTTTAATTGTGGCCTTTGGTTGATGCAATCTTGTAGTGAGTATCAGAAGCTCACTCATTTGGCCTTTGGTTTTATTATCAAAATCTAATAGGTAACTATATGACATTGTGCACTATCCATTCAACTTCTTGCCTTCATCTATACCCTTCCTTAATTCTTTTATGCACACATCTAAAGTTTTTAGATCATTTCTAACATTTGTGCATACTATATCAAATAGTGATGCATCATGCTTGGTCTGTGCTTGTGTTGAAGCTACCTTTGATAGTTTTGTGAATTCCTTATCAAATGTCTACACTAATTCCTTGGCCTTTGAATACAAGTCTGGAATAGTTATAGTTGTGGTAACTGTCTTCTATATTTTGTCCAAGACTTTAGTTAATGTCTTCTCTAAAGACTTTACATATTTGGTCTTCTCAAACAATTTTCTCAATGAGCTCATTAATCCCTTCTGATCATTACCATCATTTGATAATGTTGTCAATACTTTAACTATTGATGATGGGCTAGTTGCTAGTGCTGTAATAGATATAATTGTTGGGGCTACATAAGGTATGTTAGCCTCATGCTAGAACACTACCTTCCCAATTTTTAACTCCACATGTTTTAGATTGGGCAAGAATGCTAATTCTTGCATTACAATCTTCCACCTCTGCTTAAGTTTAGAATCTTCCTCTAATTTATTTCTTTTCTCTTTCTCTATCTTCTTTCTTTCCTCTTCCTCTTCCTCTTTCTTTTCTTTTTCTTCTCCTCTTCTATTTTTCTTTTCTCTTTCTTTCTCTTTAATTCTTCTAACATCTTTGCCTCTTCTTTCTTCTTTACCTCAACCTATTTCTTCTTTTCCTCTTCATCATCATCATCAAAGTTGGTGTACACTATGATATTACCAATAATGGATTGGTAAAATGCTACAAAAGAATTCTCCTTTCAATCCACAATTATGTGTGTACTATCCATTTGTATGGATTCAGTACCAATAACAATGTGTGGTGGTGAGGGTGCCTACCATGTCTCCTCTACTTCTTCCTCATCATTGGAAGGTGTGCTTATTTCCACATAGACTGAGCTCATAGGTTTAGACTGCACACTCACCTCTGGTATTGTGATCATGTATTTTGCAATTGCCTCCTCTGTTTCCTTCCTAACATCCTCATAATTGCCTCCCATTAGAAGTATCTCTCTTCTTTTATTCCTCAACAAGGGCTTAATACCCTTCAAAATTTTGTTTGGGTCCTCCTTAGAGTCAACTTCACATAGTTTATTTATCATTGTTAATCTCAATTTAATATCTTCTTCCTTCACTCTCTTCTTTCTATTTATTATCCTATTATATAGGTCTTTAGGTATCTTATTCTAAATATTTTCAAACTTCTTATATCTTATAATCATGTTCCTCACAATGGAATTTTCCAATTGCCTTCTATCCATATTGTTGTATAGACTATCATACTTATTTAATTGTGCACAATTTTCATCATTAATAATTTGCATGTTAAGGTTTTCTACCTTTGGTTTTCATGCTCTCTTTCCAACTAGTGCTTTTCCTTCTTATGTGTCTTTCTCTACTAGTCCATCTCTAGCTTCATCCTTTGATTCTTTAGAATCACTAATTTGCATCATTTTCCTTCTCTTGCCTGGTCCACTAGTGGTCTTCTTGACCCTTTTTCTAGATGATGGTGTAGGTTCTTATTTCACCTTAACTAGTCTCTTTAATTTCCTCTGTGCAATAGGTGCTTCCACCTTTGGCTGTCTTCTTTGCTAATCGCTCCTTGTCCTTATTGGTTGCACTTGTGAAACTAAAACATATGGTGCAATATGGTCTTGCGCACATGGTTGTGCAATGGTTACACCTTCTGAAGGTCCTATAACAAAAAATGGGGTTGCTTTTATCACTTTAGATTTCCCACTTTCCTTCATTTCTAATTTAATTCCCTTCACCTCATTGAATTCTTCACGGGTCATATCTAATTCTTTAAGGATGGAATCAATTACTTTCTCCACTTCCTTCTTACTCTCTTTTCTATATAGTTCAGAATGAACTATTCTTATCTTCTCCTGATAGGTTCCCCATCTAGGGTACTTAGTGTCCTTCTTAGATTGAAGTATGATCTATGCACACCCTTCAATAAGTTCTGTGTTCATCTTATATCCCATGGGTCCTATGAACTTTACCCTTGGTTCCAAATCTTCCATATAGGTGTTATATATTTCCACCATGAAGCATGTTTCATTATATTTCTCTACCATAAAGGGAGGTATTCTATACCTCTATTTCATTTCATTCTGAAAATTCTTTATCATTTTATCAATGTCATCATCTTTGACATTCTCCATCTTTGATCTATAGCATTCAGTGACCAATTTCACTACGCACTCATTGTTATCCCAATTTCTCATCCCTAGGAATTTCCTTCTAGCATAGAAAAACAAATGAGTCAATAAGGACTCAAATTTGAATACTGCATTCTTTATCTTCTTCAATTTGGAAATGTTGTCTAATAACTATAATATGATAATTTCACACAAATTTAATTTTCTTCCTTGAGTTTTCATTACATATGTGACATTTAAGAATCCAATTGGTACCCAGTTAAGCCTTGATCCATGGTTAATTTTGTACCCTAAAATCTTACACAAAAATTTTAATCCTTAATCTTGAATTGAGTCTACCTTCATGTTCCTTTCATTAAATATTGTATTTAGGTTTGTCTCAACCATCTTCCTTACATTCTTCTCATTTATGGGATTTCATCCCTCATTAGTCAATCCTATGACCTTATGAATTGGGTCATTTTCAATTTTAACTTGCACATTACATAGCCAATACATTTCATCATGTACCTTACTTAGAATGATTCAGGTCCAATCATTGTTATCAAACTCCGTATAGAACATACACTTTACAATATTTAAGCCATCTAGGTGCACATAATCAAACCTCAAGTTTAGGTCATTGTTGCACATGACTCCTAAGTCTTGGTGTATATCATCATCACCTATGCTCTTAATTTTACAATGTATATAGCTTCTGATGACTTCAACATGAAGCATTTTCTCAAGAACTTACAAAAATGTGCCTAATGGGTTGTCCATAAGAGAAACAAATAGATGTCTCTTGAATACATACCTTAGCTTCTCACTAACATCATAAACTATCTAACTTGTCATTTTAATTGTGATTGTATGCACTAAAAACCTTAATTCAAGCACTGCAAAATACCTTAACAATCATGTTTTAGGGCTTCTGCAACTTCACACTATAAACACCTTTCTTCACACTCAAAATTGCTATTTGATAACTATTCAATTTTCTCAAGACACTTCACACGAAAAAATGGTACATACAATCTTGTTCACGATCCTTAAATCATTTCAAATTGGAATGCACATTAAATGCATATCTACCACTAATTTAAATACTATTTTTTGTACTAGTAAACTTGTTTTCTGAATTATTTCTTACTATGATCATATCTAAGCTTGCACACTTGACCATAGCTTCCTCTCTATGTCCTCTATCTTCTTTAAACTATGCAACTTCCAAATCACTCTTTAACATGAGTTCTGACCAACTAACACTCTATCTTTGATAAAACTACTTATTTTAGATAGGATGAGTCACAAACAATCTATGACTTTAATCTCCCTTCAGATGCATCAAAGTACTGTTCTTCCAAAATTGAATAAGAAATTTTTGGATTACAAGCTTTCATAATTTCTTCCTTGAATTCATCAACATGTTCCTTAACTGCTTCTTTCTGACTGTTATCACTTCCATTTTCATTCCTTCTGCCATTTCTGTTAATGTTCATTCTGTAATTGGGATTGCTATTGAAATTTATTCTATCCATTCTACAAAATCTTTTTGTGTGTCCAATGTTATTACATAAATGACATACAAGTCCATTTCTCCTCTAATTGGTTCCATTTTGATTTTTAGGTCCTCTACAATTCCTTGCAATATGTCCAGGATTATAACATTTGTAACATACAATCTATTTCCTTTCACCATTAGGTCTTTTTGCATTATTGGATCTTCTCTAGCATCTACCTTTTTCATTACTTATAGGGTTAGTAATTCTAAACATTCTACTATTCCCATTATTACCATCAAATTTAGGTTTCTTACAATCTACTACTTGTTGACATTACAATCAAGGTTGTTATCAATGACACACACTTATTCAGATAGCTAGTATCTATCAAGATTATTGTATAGTTAATAGTGTTAACTAACCATTTCAGGGTTTACTAAGTTTTACAGTTGCTACCAAATTCAAGGAACAAAATTCAGTTTGCTCCGAGTAGTTTCTACCATGTTGGCGATCATTAGTGTAAAATGAGCTTCACAAGGTTTATCGAGTTTCTTAGTGCAAACTAAGTTATGTAGTCCTTACTGAGTTCATAGTTATAGTGATGTGAATCTAGTATTGACCAAGCTGCTCAGAGTCAACTGAGTGATTTAGTTTATATTGAGCTCATAGTGATAGCATTGACCGTGTTATGTAGTGTGAATCAAGTGACTCATTTTATATGTCGAGTTTCATAGTATTCACCAAATTACCAGTGCAAACTGATTCTAGACTATTTGGAAGTGATTAGTATGTATTGAGCTTCTATGTCTACTAAATGCATGATGATGCCAAGCATTGATAGTGGATGCTGAGTATTAAAACCTCACTGAGTTAGTCTTTAGAACCCAAGTTCCTATAGTTGGGATGACTTTGTGTATTTTGTGTAAACTTTTATTATAGCTGAATTTTTTGAATTATAATTTGGATTGGTATATATGTAATGTATTGTATCACATCCAAATAGATATGACATAAGTACATATGCAGATTCGAAGAGTAGAAGTGTGAAGTAAAAAGATACAATAGTATAAGGAGCAACACAAATTTATTCATCATAGGAAGGTGATCATTACACTCAAAGGAGTCTCATTCAACAAACCAAGATGCAGATCAAAGATTAACCACTATTTCATCCTAACAGGTGGATCAGTTAATTCCTTTCACAAGGTAGACTTAATAGTCTTTTTAAAATCTCTTTATTGAGTGCATACTTTATTGTATGTTTGTAAATCCTTTTGCAAGGTGTACCTAGTAGTCTTTATTGCTCCTAACAGGGTAGATGATCAGAAGTGATCATTGTAAACCTTAACAGGCCAACTTTATAATGCAATACTAAAGCTTGTGGGTATCATCCCCACCCCAGTTTTACTTTCTATTTGGAAGGTTTATGGGTCATCATATTTTGTGACAAAAGTGTTATGTATGTTTTAATGCTTTCAATTATTCATGCATGCAATTAGATTAGAATATGCATGAAGGATTAATTGGTAATAAAGAATTAAGTTTTATTGGTTATTGATTCACCCCTCCTCTCTTAGTAACTTAGCCTATCATATATATTTCCAACAATTGGTATTAGAGCTTTGTGGTTCTTAAAGAAAAATTTAATAGCTTGAGAAAAGATCAAGTAGCTATGGAGGTGTTCAGACCTGGTAAGGCTATTGACAATGAAAAGTTAGATTTGGATTTGGATATTGGAAACTCAAGAAGGTGAAAGAGAAACTCTCTCAATCCTTGGAGAGAAGAACAGATCTTACAATCTAGATGAATGACCAACTCTATATTGAAGAAAGAATTAAAGACATCCATTCCAAAAGAAATTCAGATGAAGCTACTGAAATAATCAAAGAACTATTCGAAAAGAATGGTACACTTCAAGAAGAAGTTAGGATACTAAAAAGAGAACAAGAAATTGAGTCAGTAAGATTGTATAAAGTCATGCAAGAGAAATACAAGAGAAAAAAAGAGATAGAAGGAAAGAATAATGAAATTCAACATCTATCCCTTTAGCAAGCAGATTTCATTAATCAAATTACCAATACAAATGAAGAAATCATGAATCTCAGATCAGAGAATGAAAGATTGTAGAATGACCTAAAGATTGAAAGGAAAACCAATGAGAGGATGATGAAATCTCAAGCAGACATGGATCAACTAAATGAGAAAATACAATGTAGATAGAAAGGAAAAGTAGGAATTGGATGTACAGAAGAAAGAAAATCATTCAAGAAAGGAGCCCAAAAGAATCAAAGACCTACTTACAATCACTATGGTAAGATATGTCATACATCAAACAAATGTTGGAGCAATCACAAAGCTAAATTTAATGGAAAATGCTACAATTGTAATCCGCATGGTCATAGAGCTAATGAATGTAAAGAGAAACTTATATTTGAAGGCAAATGTCACAAATGTAAGAAGCATGGACACAGATCTTCAAAGTGCAAAACTAAGATATTGAAACTAGTAGAATAGATTGTAAAAGCTATATTTGGTTGGGACTATAACACTTGGTGTAGATGTCATTACTATGGAGAATTTGGACACATTGGAATGAATTGTAAAACATCACATGTGGACAAGAGACACCACCATAAGATGTTTTATTTGTACAAAACTCGGTCATCTTGCCAAGAACTATATGAATAATGGAAGAATTGAAGATGAAAAGAAAGCCAAGGCTGATATCATTAGAAAGAAAATGAGATAGCAATGGATTCCAAAATCTTTTGAGAATGCAAGTTTAAGAAATGATGAACATTTCACTCAAGAATTGGGTGACTCAAGAATTTCTTCTTGATCTCCCACAAGGAGAACTAGAACTAGGATTTTGAAGAAGACATCTCTCATTAGTTCCAATTAGCTAGAAGGAAAAATCCATATTAGCATTTAAGATGCAAAGGGATCATCGAGTGTTCAGAAAAATGCCAGTAATTACTGAGTGAGGTAAGGTTATAGACCCTACTAAGAAAGGTTGGGAGTACCTTGTTATTGTGTGGAAATCAAGTTGTGAAGGTTCCTATGAGGCATTTAATGCAGGCCGAATGGAAGATAATATGTCATCAACAAAGCAATTGTACCAAGCATTTATTACAATTGAAAGGCAAAATTTGATTAAAAAAGGGAAAAATTGAAGTCATTTGTTACCGTGAATTTTCAAGAGCTATCTGTGTAGTGTGATTTTAGTACATCTGAGTGATCCATGCAAATTGCTGTTGAAGATTTCTATTTCTTTGCAAACCCTATTGAGCGATGGCATCTACCAAGAACAAATCAAAGAAAGGATCTAAAATGGTAGTTCAAGGCATGGAATGGAAAACACTAGAACTTAAACTTAGTCCAGTAGTCATGAAAACCCTAGATCCAACTGGAACTCAATCTTAGATTCCATACAAGGTACTATTGATAAATGATATCCACATGCATTTTCAATATTCTATCTAGGATATTAGAACCCTGGAAATGGATGAAAGCTTGGAGAATCTATGTGTAAATGGCATATTAAAACTAGAACATCAATACCTTGAAGCTAAGGGTTTGATTCACATTCCTCACATGCCACAAGACTTTTAGATTAAATGGATGAGATTTATTCTCAGTTGTGTGCATAATGGGTAGTTGTGGGTCAAACAACATATTGTGATAATGAAGAAAATGATCCATAGGATCATAGGGCTTCCAATGTTGATGAAGGCAAAAATGACTAAAACCCTAAGTCTATTGGAATTGGAGAAGAAAACCCTTGCTAAGTGGGATGGAAGGGGAATGAAGATTAGTTGTGTCAAGGATATGGAATTGAAGTTCATAATACATGTCATTGCACATAAGATATATAGCTTGAGTAGACTCAATAATGTATCATGTGAAGTTGTAGATCTTGCATACAAAGTGGTTAAGAATAATATGTCATTTGACCTAGACAAGTTGATGTTGAATCAGTTCAACAAGAACATGGAGAGCATAAGAACTTCAAAGAACAATTCTTGTAAGTTTAGTTCACTCTTAACTTGTCTATTTTCTTTGTCAAAAGTTCTTCCCATTAAAAGGTACAGTTGTATGGAGGAAAGATGTACCCATTCTCTACCAAATAAATGAGTATATAGCAAAAATGGGAGAGAACTATGTTAGCATAATGGATAACTATTTTGATGCATTTAAGGAAAAGATGAATAGTAGATTCAAAATCCCTAAGAAACTGGTAGAAAACTACAAAGATGATATTTGTTTCATGGTTGATTGTGATAAAGTGTATATATGTAGTGCTTGCTCCTAGTTCACATTTTTGCTATCATTGTCAAATTCTTTTAGGTCAATTTTGTGCATTGATTAGTTTTAGAGATACTAGATTTACAATATTATGATATTATTTCATGTCATGGATTACAAATAAATTGGTTATAGTTGCTTAGTTGATTTTATTTCACGTGTTGTTTAATGTTTGTGGTTACTAGTGCATTAATGATGCTTTGATGATTCATAATTAGTAAATGTGGTTTCTTTCATAGAAATGTTAACATGATATCTTTAATGATGATTATGTCTGTATTGATAGAGATGCATTACTATACCTAAGCATTTGATGTTAGATTTGTGATTTTTATGATACTTACCCCATACTTGCATGTGTATGGTGCATGTGTTTATTTTATCTTTCTGTCTGATGTGTTTGATGTAGTTAAGGGAGGGAGTCGTAGTCACCTGCTAGTCTAGATCTACACAATGCACCACTCCCTGCCATTGCCTGTTTAGTTTAGATATAATTATATACATGTACATGCTTGTCTTTTATGCACGATGCAAGTATCGGGCATCGACTTCCCTGAATTGCCAGGATGAGCGTGCCTAATTACAAATACTCAAATGGTGAGAATGGAAAGATAATGATTAGGTCCAATCCCAGCCATAGCCTATAATACTTGTCCTGTAAGGAGGACTCGTAACAGACTGTTTACCCTTTCTTTTTAAAACCTGTGAGTCTTTTGTGTGTATATTGTTTTATGAGTCTTTGATGAATTTTCTATTAATTAAGTTTAATTAAAAGATTAAATTAATAATTTAATTTAATGGAAGATTATTATGACATTTTGAATATTTAATTACATTTAATTAATTGAGAAATTAATTAAATAAAAAGAATTGAATTCGAAGATAAAATTTGTAAGTTTAAATTTGAGAACGTGATAATATTTATTTAATTTAATAATAATATATTTAGAGTTCATTTTTAAATAAATGCTAAATATTATTATTATTTAAGTTGATAAATATTTTATCAATTAAGTTTCAAAAATATATAAAAAAGATAAAGATATTAATTTATGAAAAGATTCAAGTTCGCTTGAGGTGTGCATGAGTTTAAAATATAATAAATTAATTTAAAAAGATGAAATATGTGAAATTAATAAAGATATTTTAGAGTGCGCATGAGATTTAAAAGTTAATAAATTAAATAAAAGAAAATTAATCGTGCATGAAAGAATTAATTAAATTAAATAATTATAATTTTAGAGTTGTGGAGATAGAAACCCTAAAAGGTAATTAGAGTTTACATTAGAGGGTTTTCGGGTCATTATTGCACACACAGGTTTCAGGGAACACATTTTTGGAATTGGAACAAAGAAATATTTGGAAGCTTTGAAGGGTTTGGATTAGCAAGGGTTTCACCAGGTTGTTAGCATTAGATCAAAGTAGGGTTTTGTGAACCATTGTAGAAATACTTTTGGATCTCTGTCTTGTTTGTGCTTACCATATTTAGAAATATTGTTGAAAATTTTGTGAATTAAAATTCTGCAATAGATGGATTTGTCTTGTGGAAAGTTAGATGAAATTGTATTTGAAATTTGAAAAAAACTTTGTGTTGAAAATAATAGGTCCTTACTATTAAAATTCCTGTTGGAAAAGTAAGAATAGATTCAACGATAGAAATGTAGAAAAGAAGAGCAAGATCAGATCTAGTGTTCTTGAATTTTCTAAATATGACTCTCTATTAGATTGTCAAATTTCTTTTATTTAAAATATAGAAATTTTATTAAAAATAAAATAAAATATAAATTATTAATTCTATTTAAAAGAATGTGTGTAATCTATATCTATGACTATGACTATGAATTAAACAACCTTTCTATTCTGAGTATTACAACTTTAAAATATCTTAGTTCCTTTTAAATATATATTATTATTATTTCTGACTAAAAATACATGCTTTTTTTTATATTAGAAAAAAAATTACTTCAATTAAAAAAGAAAAAAATGAAAACACATATCATTTATATGTATTGTTAAAATGTACAAAGAAATAAATGATTTCTAACATCCTGCAATTTATTTTAACACAATTGCTTATTGTTTCTTTAGGTTCAAAATAGAGAGTTTAAAAAAAGAGAGGAAAGCAATCCCTATTTAATCGCCTTAAATATAGGTGGACTTGACTTGATTTAATTAATTTAATTAGAACACTTACTTGGCATGCCTAATATTATGTAAAACAAAAAGGCAAAAGTACATCCCACTTTCCATGCTCACGTGAGAATGATAAGGAACCAAAAGGAAAGTATTTAGTATTTTTATATTAGAACATAAAAGAAAACAATTGTAATCTTTTATTATGAAAGTAACACATAGTTAAGTGGTTAGATGTTTTTATATTGTAATATTAGTCAATTCTTATTTAGTATAATATTATCAGTTCTTATTTATATTTTAATTAATATTTTCTATTATTTATTTATCTATTATAAATAAAAAAAATTAAATTTTATTATTATTATTATTGTTATTTTTTTAATTATTTGATAATTTAGATTATTTTAGATTATGATTAATTAAATTAAATTGATTATATGAAGAATGTTATTATATATATACATGAATTTAAGAACTATAGTTTTCTTATATCAAACATTGTTGTTTTCAATTATTATTCAAAATATGTATACTATTGATATCAAACACATCTTATGGTTCAAAATAAATTTGAGAAAATGATTTTATTAAATGACTGGAACCCTTTGTTTTCCACGTGCTTAATTAGGGGCTTGTGGTGTTTTTTCTTCATGACAATTTTATTGAGTTATTTTAGTGAGCCAACTAGGCATACACCAGAGGCTTTTGTGATTCTTTTATGATGTTTATTTGTTTTGGATGTTGTAATGGGCTTATGTTTTAAGTTGGAAGTTACATTTATGAGATATGCTTTGTGGCACAATTATGTTTGCTTGGGTTGGGAGAACCAACTTGCTTTTGGGTTGCCTTTTAAGGAACCGAGTTTGATTTTTAGGGATGTTGTGGTATGGGACACAACTATGTTTTATGTTCTTAGGAGAGGTTGTTTAGGTACATGTCTTTGGGAGTGGCTTGCAGTAGGGGTCTGGGACCCATAGTGGTTAGTGCCAGGGTAACCTTTTGTAAGTTATGTAATAACTGATAATCTAGTAATTAAAACTTTTGGGGGGGAAAACACACTAAAAAAGATAAGTTAGAGATATTTGACCCAACCATGCCTTGAGTGCCTTTATAGACTAAGGATGGAAATGGGATGATTGCCTCATCTTCTTGAGAGGGTTTTCTGGTTTCCACATGTGTCATGTTGAGGGTTCAAGGTTCAGAGTAACTAGTCCAGGGTAACTCAACACTTGAGGGTTTGGGGTCTATTGAGAGACCAGTCCAGGGTAACTCAAGTAGCCATGTGATGAAACTCCCTAGTATGTAGCCTGAGTCTCCTCTATAGATTTTGTGTACCTTTGGTGTTGTACTTATTATTGGATGTGTTTATTGTGGTTACTTATGTTCATTGAAGAGGATTGGTGATTCTTGGATGATGTACTTTTGACATGTGGTTCTTGGCTTGAGGTTGATGTCTTTCATTGATTTTTTCTTATGATCTTGGTATTCGATTTGTACTTGGTTCATTTATGATGATTGGTTATGTGGTGTTGGTATTGGATTGAGTGTTCTTTCTTTTTGGATTATTTTATCTTCTTGAGTAGCATGTGTTACCTTTGAGGTAGTGTTGGCTATTAGGAATTCCTTGCCTAGGAATGTTTTATGTTTAATTATCCATATGAGGATCATTCATTATCTTCCCCGCATGGTGGGAGTGGAAGCTTGACTAGGTAACCACGCGGTTGGGAGGTAGTGTTTTCTTACCATTTGGGTTCCCCTCACATTGCCAGCTGTTGGATGTTCGTTGCGGGAGATGCACCTTTATCATTCTTATTTCTTATTTGAGAGACTTCTTTTTAGTTGATGTATATATGTTATCATGTATTCTGATGTATTGTATCTATTTTTACATACCCTGCGACATGTGGAGTGGATGTTATTAATTTGATGTACTTTCATGGTATTATACTTATGCTTTGCTTATGTGATTATGTACTATTATTTTTTTATGATCATGAGGCATTGTACATGAAACTTAAACTAATTAATTTAAACTTCTTAAATGTGACTCAACATAAAGGAACCCTTGAGGAATTGAAACTATATCTATAATTGCTAATGTGTATTTGATGTGTATGTTCATATTTCTTCTGCATTAATAGTATCTTGATGTTGTTTAAACCTTAGAAAAAAAAAAATAGTTCAGTAAACATTGTAACATGTTAGGTTTATTTCTCTTGAGTTCCCAAGTGGGGCGTTACAATATACAAGTAGTAAGACCAAAAATTATATGGGTCAAGCCTCTAGGTTATGAGGTTAACATTGATGAAACTACAAACATTATTGAAGCACTATTAAAAGATCCCATTGACCCAAAAGCTACATACTTTAACACTTATGATGAAGCAAAAGAAAGAATAGAACTTGAGATAAAAATCCCTTAGGCAGTCAACAAAGGAAAGAAAAGGATTGCAAAATTGAAAACTAGCTCCACACTCCTATTGACTGAAGGAAAATATGATGAAATTGAGGAAGATAAAGTGGAATAAGAAGAAAAGTTAGAAGAAGAAGAGATTTTAAAGAAGAAAGGTAAAGTTATTATAACCAAACCTATAAAGCCATCTATTGCAGTGTTCATAAGGAGGGCATCTAGGAAGAAACAAGGAGCAGATGTAATATTCAAATGATCACCACCATCATTCCAAGAAAAGTCAAAGGAAATTGACTCTAGAGTTGGAATGGAAAATTTTAAATCACTAAGGTATGAGATAAGAATTGTAGAGGAGCAAAAGAAAATTGAAGACATGGTTATGTCTAAAATGGGTAAATGGAAATATTCTCTAGACCAACTTGCTTAGTAGATTTTGAGTGATTTAATGGAGAAAATGAAGCCAAGATGGCAACATGCTTTGAAAATTGCTAAAGGCATATATGACTAGACCTTGAGGTAACTCATGCTGAGCTTGAGTGATAAAGAAGTTAATGAGCCATCAAGCAGAATGAAGAGAAACTTACCTTGAAGTTTAAAACTTGTCTAATATTGATCAATGACATTGAACATGTAGTGAATGATGATGATGATGATGATGATGGTGATGGTGTTGACAAGGAAAAAGAAGGAAATAATGATGAAGAGGAAACACATTATGACAATATAGATGATGAGGAATAGGAACATGAAGCTAATGAGGAGAGTCTACCAGAGGCTTAGAACATTGAGGAGACTAACCTCGAGAAGATTGCAGCAATGGTCATAGCCTCACTTCCTCATTCTTTGAGTGAAGCTTTGAAGACATCAAGCTCAAAGAAAGCTACTACAAATTTGGTTGTATCAAACATTGCTAGTACAAGCACCCAATCAATATTTGCACTTGTTTAGCTTAGCACTTCATTGAAAAAAGTGACAATCACTTCATCTATTAACCAATCAACACTTCCTTCTCCATCAATTTTGGTCACACAAGGTATTTCTTCAATAAGTGTAGTATCTACTTTTTTTGCCAGTCCTATATTTCTACTATTATTTCCATTCCTAGCATGAAAATAATAAGTATAAGGATAGTTGAGACCAAGCCTCAACCGAGTAAAAAAGTTTTGAGTAAAGGAAAATAAAAGGAAGAAGAAATTGATCTTGATGAGGAGATAGTTATCCCAAACTGGGATATCTCCAATCTTAATCCTAATCAAATGCACAAAGTAGGAGAATTTGTTCAGAAGAAAGGTAATCAATAGAGGCTTAGAGAGGAAAGAAATAAAGAGTTTCAAGTTCTTGAAGATGCAAAGAATATTCTTGTAGAGGCACTCAGCACTGAGGTTGACAATTTTGAACCAATTTTGGCTCAGCTAGCAGAAGTAGTCCAAAAATTTAATGAAGATTTGGATGGACAAGAAAAATTGATGTAGAGAGTAGAGAAGAAATTTGAGAATAAGGCATTGGTGCTAATTGCACAAAAGATTGCAATTAATCAAGTAGATTTGTCTACTACTTTAAGCTCTTTGGAAACTCTTGCATCAATGTAACTTCTTTATTTAGTAAACTCTATGATACTTCCAATTTCACCAAGGAAATCAAAGACAATATTTCAAAAATTTATGAAGATCTAAAAGCAAGTGCACAATAGTTGCAACTTGACTTGAGTTACAACTCTACCCACTATACAAAGATTATATTTTTAACTAATATATAGGAAAAATTACTAAGAGAAGAAGCTAGGATAAGAGCTACATTTGTAGACATATAGAGCATGATTCTCCCAAACATGGATGCATTATAGAAACATATTGCACATGCTAAAACTCCCATCCATGATAATAACTTCTCTATTGTTGACCACATGATAAAACTATTAGTAGAAGTTCAGGCTGTAATGCACACAAGCAAGGTGTTGCAAGAAAATTGGGAGAAGACAATGACATTGATGCTAAAGGTACATTCTAATTTCTTGTCACATTTTGGCATTACTGTATAATATATAGAATACATCTTTGGCATTAATGTCAAAAAGAGGGAAAAAATATATATATCATATGTAAAGATGAGAAGATGTATATAGCATATGTAAAAGGGGAGAAGATGTCAAGTATATTGTATATATATGTATGGGGAGCATTATCCTATTATATATATGTACATATATTCAAAGAAAAATCTCTTAGAAAAGCAATTTTGAAAAATCTCAAAAACAGAGTACTTTACCAAGTTGGAGACACAAGTTGAAGAATAAATATTATTTTTAATTTTTTTTGAGAATTTAGTTTTGTCTGATAAGTGTTTTTGTCACTAAAGTCAAAGGGGGAGATTGTTGACATTATAGTCAAGTTTTTTATTAGTGACACACACTTATTTAGATAGATAGTATCTATCAAGCTTATTGTATAGATAACAATGTTAACCAAGCATTTCAAGCTTTACCAAGTTCTATAGTTGCTACCAAGTTCAAGGAACAACATTTAGTTTGCACTAAGCAGTTTCCACCATGTTGGTGATCATCAATGCAAACAAAGCTTCATAAGGCTTACCAAGTTTCTTAGTGCAAACTAAGTTGTGCAATGCCTACCAAGTTTGTAGTTACAGTGATGTGAATCAAGTGTTGACCGAGACACTTAGTGTCAATCGAGTGATTTAGTTTATACTGAGCTCATAGTGATAGCATTGATCGAGCTATGTATTGTGAATTAAGTGATATTTTATATTTCGAGTTTCAAAGTATTCACTGAGTGACTAGTGCAGACTGAGTTCAGACTACTTGGAAGTGATCAGTATGGACCAAGCTTCTATGTCTACCAAATGCATGACAATTCTAAGCATCAACAATGGATGCCAAGTATCAGAACCTCATTGAGTTAGTCTTCAAAACCCGAGTTCTTGCAGTTGGGCCAACTTTGTGTATTTTGTGCAAACTTGTATTATAGCCAACTTTGTTGAATTATAATTTGGATTGGTATATATGTAATTTATTGTATCACATCCAAATAGATATGACATAAGTACATATGCAAATTTGAAGAGCAGAAGTGTAAAGTAAAAGGCTACAGTAATATAAGGAGCAACAAAGATTTATCTATCATAGGAAGGTGATCATTACAATCAAAGGAATCTCATTTAGCAAACCAAGTTGTAGATTAGAGATCATCCATTGTTTCATCCTAATAAGTGGATTAGTTAAATCCTTTCAGAAGGTAGACTTAATAGTCTTTTGTAAATCTCTTTACTTAGTGCATACTTCATTGTATGTTTGTAAATCCTTTTGCAAGGTGGACCTAGTAGTCCTTATTGCTCCTAACATGGAAAAATCATCAAAAGTGATCATTGTATGCCTTAATAGGCCAAATTTATATTGTAGTACCAAATCTTGTGGGTATCATCCCCACCCTAGTTTTACTTTCTATTTGCAAGGTTTTTGGGTCACCATAGTGTGTGTTGAAAGTGTTATGTATGTTCTAATGCTTTCAATTTTTCATGCATGCAATTAGATGATAATACACATGAAAGATTAATTGGTAATCAAAGGATTAAATTTTATTGGTTACTGATTCACCCTTCCCCTCTCAGTAACTTAGCCTATCATAGAGATATATATTTCAAACACTGCTTTATGTCCATAACCATGACAATTATAACAATATAAATTAGTAATAGGTTTAAAAAATTTACTTGTGCAATCTCTTTTCATATGAACAACTTCATTACATATGAAACATCTACCTTTGAATTCATTTCTCACTTCTCTCAGTGAATCATCTTTCTTAGGATGAAAAACTTGCTTTGTTATCTTAGGTTCATTAGACTTCTTAAACAAATCAACTTCTTTAGATACTTTAGTAATTATACTTGATTCTTCTTTACTCAATTTAGATTCTTTAAGGGATTCAAAAATTGGATCTAGTTCTTTGCTAATTTCAACTTTCTTGGTTGACTTTTCTCTAGTAAGATATCTAAGTTCTATTTTATCTTAAGAAGGTTTCTGGACAAATATATGCTGATCAATTTTCTCATTACTTATATAAAGTTTCTCTAACTTTTTCTTAGTTTGTGTCAATTCTTCTTTCATGATGATGTTGTATTTTTTCCAACTTAACATGTTCTATCTTAATAAAATCAAGGTTATACATCACTTGACTTAACTGGGATCTAAGTTCTACATTCTCAGATTTTTAGGTTCATTCTTACTATCATTCTTCTTAAGACTTAAGTTCAACTATTTTCAATTCATGCTTCAAAATCTCATTTTCTTTCTTTAGGGTTTCTATCTCATCATTGCTACTAATTTTCTCACTAGGTTCTTTCATGGATTTCAAATCATCCACTTCTCTTTTAGTTTACCAATATATACTTTTGTATCTTCATATATCTCTTTTAGGTTGCCCTTTTCTTTTTGTAAGAAGATCAATCTACTCAAGAGATTCCTTAAGGTTTCTCTTCAAATGTTCCATATCTATAGGGATCTTAGTCAAGCTGTTAAGCCTCTTTAGAGTAACTATGTTTTGATACCAATTTTTAGAAATAGATAATACTGGGGGGGTGGTGAATCAATATTATAAATTTTTTTTTCCACAAATGAATATTGTTAATTATTTTATAACTTACATATGAAGGTAAACCAACAATGCTAAACATCAAATATAGCCATACACATAGAGAATTCATACAACTATTAATTGTTAACTAGTGAAACCCTATCCAAGGGAAAAACTCGACGGGGATTATACCTACAAGATAATTCACTAAACAATAGGATCTTATTAAGGATATTGTCCCTGTTAGGAGTCTATGAAATACATATAGTTTCTCAAGTTGTTGTTAGAGGAATAGGCCATGTTAGAAGCCTCAACCTTGTTAGGAGTTGCTTCAACCCTATTAGGAGTTGGTAGATCAAATTCAATGTATGTAAGAAGAGCTCACTACCCTAACATGCAATTATACAATTCAGTTCTTCACAAGAATAGTTATACATATAGTAGTTTCACACTATTGTAATTCACACTTTTTGATTAGACATCAGATCTCACATCACAAAAGGCTTGCATATATTTTAGAATATTCGTATAATATTTTTCATATCATACAACTATGACATCTAGCACATTTTTCACACATATCACTCACTTATCTGTGCAAGATAAGATCCTATATAGTAGCTAAAGTATCCAATGAGTGTTGAGAAACACTAGACGTCAAGGGGGAAGTGTTAAAAAACACTCAATGTCAAGAGGGAAGTTTTGAAAAACACTTGATGTCAAAGGGAATTTTGAATAACATTGTTGAGAAAGTTTTTGAAGAAAACACTTATGCACAAAGAGACCCTGATAAGCTAAGTCATTTTGCCCCATAGACTTGGACAAGAGCCAGTTCCAATCTAGGAAAGGAAAAATAAATATTGAATGAATGGTGTACAAGTGCAAAGCAAGATTGGTAGATATAGGTGCAAGAGTCTCAAGTAGCACTTTTTTCTAGGTTTTCACCACTTAGTAGGATTAACTAGCTCTTAAGCAAGATCACATCATTTTGTTTTAATGTCATGTAAGGTGTAAGGAAAGGTGGAGTAGCAAGCTAGTGGATAAGATGGATAAGCAAAGATTTGTGAAGTAATCCTCAAGCATTGACTCCTCTAGAGTACCCAATATAGGGAAAGAGTAAAATAGCCATACAAAGTAGGTTTTGGATAAGCAATTATGGAATCCAAGAAAGGAGATACCATCTAGGATAAGAAGTTAAAGCAAAAAAGTGAGATATCATATAGGATAAGAAGTGACAACCATTAAGAGAGATATCATAAAAGTTAAAAGACTAGACATATCAAGAGGCTTACGAGAACCGTATTTTTCTTTGTGTGATCAAGACCAAGCGATCAATTAGATAGGATAGTGAGAGGATAGATAAATAAGAATGAAGCTAGATATGAAAGATATGAGTGAATGAACAAGATTATGATGGAGAAGCTAATGGATAAGATAGCCAATACTCGAGGATAGCTCAACATTATCAAGATTAAAGAAAGAAGAGGGAGTAGACGAATTATACATGATGCCTATTTGCTAGGTTTTCATCATGGTACTTATCCAAGACACCACAAGAAGTGTTTTTTACCATGTGATAGATTTATTTGTCTTTACTTCTGATACCAAGGTACCTATTTACCAAGTTTTCACCAAGGCACATTTTCATTCTCTCTCTCTCTCTCTCTCTCTCTCTCTCTCTCTCTCTCTCTCTCTCTCTCTCTCTCTCTGTTGGGGGGGGGGGAGGAATTTTTAGATAGAACAATTAATGCTTCTATTATAAGGATATTTCATTATAAGCCAAGACCATAGAAGTGTATTCTCAAAGATGATAATAAGGTGAAGAAAGGGAGCTGAAAGTAGAAAAAACATATGGAAGATAAGGATTTATTCTTTGGAAGGCTAGAAGGAGAATGCATAATACATAAGTTTAGGCTTGAAAGGATTGTATATTGGTAGTTGAGGAAGTGGGCAAGATCAACATTGATACACACCTTGAAGGGTGGTAGAATCATGGAGGAAATAGCTTAAGGATTTGATATATGAGATGGAATTAGTAATTTAGAAAAGAGTGCAGTGAAAGTCCTTGAAATATTTTTAGGAAGATATCTGGAAGAAGGTGGAGTGGAAGCCTTTGGAAGCTTTAATATCAACTTTGATTTATTTTCAAGATTCAAGTATTTCAATAGAGACTTGGGAATCCATATAGCTTTAAAGTTGTCTTTTCCTTTCGATGATTTACAACACATTTCTTCAATAATGGATTTAGGAACCCATATTTTCTTTGACTTTAGTTTTTGATTCATGGAACTTTGTGGTCCCTTGAATGTTTTTTCTTTCTTTGTAGCCACATGTCAATTAGATAGGACATAGCGATCTTAATTTTTTAGTAGATTATTGGATTTATTCTTATGTTGTACATCCAACTTACTTCAAAAATATTTTGAATTTGTTGATGAATAAGACTGATATGGATGGTTCATATGGATAGATGAATGGATATCTATCAAGAATGAGTGTCTTTGTTAATCTTGAGGTATAATGAGAAAAGTAGGTAAGGAGATAGGAGCAGAAGTAGGAGATGGAGGAGCATAAGGTCAGAATATGGAAGGAAGGTTAGAAGGATTTAACTTAGATGGATAGATTAGGGAGATACAAATGGATAGTGAGTAGGGATATCAACATCTCTAGAGTGAGCAGGGTGACCTAGGCCATCAATAGACCCATGAGTAGCTTTATAAGAAAGACACCTTTTATAGGAAAATTTGAATCTTGAGCATATTTTTGAAGTGAGTATGAAGTAGAGAAAGAGGGGATGCTTTGATCTTGATGTGTTTCTTTAGATAGCATAGGCATAGAACTTTTCTCATGATTCTCAGTAATCTTGATGGAAATAGTGGAAGTTATTTCTTCATCATACTTAGGAGGTGGGTACGATATAGGATATAGAAGAGTGACATCTTGAAGGAGATGAAAGGGTGTTTGATCTTGATCTTTCTTGAAATTTTTATCTTTAGATTTTTGAAAGTCCTCTTGACATGGAGCCATTTATAAGAACAAGGCAGAATGAAGAGGAAATGGAGTAGTTCTTGAAGTAGGCATAATAGCACATGAAGGTTTGGGATATTTAGTCTTATTAGTTCAAATTTTTTTACATCCAAGTGAAGATTAGCTTGGGTTTCTTTTAGAGGTAGCCCTTGAGGGTACCCATAGTCAACATAAAAAGCATTAGGTTCTTTGCTTGATGGAGGTATGTTGAAAATATTTAAAGATTTAGGAGGTTCACACATGTTGGAAGAAGTGAAGGTGTCAAGAAGATCATAACTAGACATAGGTTCATCAATATGGTATTTCTCAAGAGAAGCATCCTCATTACATGAGTTATTAGAGTTCTCAATTCCAACTACCTTGTCATCGATAAGATCTTAGACTTTATGCTTTAACTCTATGCAATATTCGGTTTTATGACCTTTATTTCTATGATAATTACAAAAGTGATCATTTATCCACCACAAAGGTTTGATTTTAGGTTCATAAGGTCTAGAGTTGTCTGGTAATGTGATGAATTCATTATCAAAAAAGTGTTTACAAGATGACATCATAAGAATCTTCCAAGGGAGTAAAAGTTCTCTCAAGAGTATGTCTAGGATTGTCTTGTTGTTCATCAAGTGCAAAGGAGGAATTGAAATCTTCATCAAAGATAGGTTTATCATGAAATATTGGTATAGGCTCAAAGGAGGTATCACTTTCTTTCTCTCTAAGGAGGTCTTTAGATCTAATACGTGAAGTCAATTGATATCTTTGAGAGATAGAGTGTGTAGGCTTAGAAGAAGAGGAAGAATATGATCTTGAAGAAGATGAATCATGTGCATGTTGATAGCTTAAGGGAATCTCATGTGATGATTCCATTGTTTCCTTTAACCTTTTCTCAATTTAAACTTCATTTATACCATGCACCTAGTGAGATGAAGGTAAGAAATATCACCTTTTTCTTCCAATTCTTTGTATCAAGCATATATATCTTGAAACTTTTTAATGACATATAAGATCTCATGATCATCTATACTTGGCTAAGGTTTGGTAGCCCAAGGTTTGAAGCCCATTATGATAGATAGAAAATCAAGCATGAAAGAGACTAGAGGAAGCTAATAAGCTGATACAAGATAACTTGATATCAAAACTATAGAGGTAGAGTGTTCACTTGTCAAAGAGAGGTAGTAGTGAATGAGTGAATTGTTAAGAAAAGTGTCCAAGCAACTTAAGAAACTAGAGACTCAAGTCAAGAGCTAGGCAAGAAGCCCACATATAAAAGTAGATAAAGAAATATAGATGACAAAGTGAAAATTTTTCCCAATCAAAGCATGTAGTCAATAGATAAAGTTAACCTATTAGAAAAAGAGGACCCTACTAAGAATACATAAATTGAGAAGGTGGAAAAAACCAAGAATGTTAAGACCAAGAGCCATTTTAAGCAAGTTAAAAAACTAAAGACATAGAAAGAAAAGTAAAATGAGGGAACTCCTAATAAGAAACACAATAAAAATGTTTAGATTTGGTTGACAAAGTTTAACAATAGTGGATAGCATAGAAAGTTTGATGTTCAAAATCAAGTTTTTTCCAAGAAAGATAGTGACACATGGAGTATTCCTCAAAAAATAAAATAAGGGACAAATAAATCTTGCATGATAAAAGCATATGTAAGGTCTAAAAAGGAAATTCTTAGAACTACTAAATGTGTGTGTTCAAGTAATTTCCATAGGTCTAGCAAATTTGAGAAAACATCAAGCAAGATCTACCTAAAGGTCACAGTTCATCACTCAACAACTTGGACTGTGCTTGATTCCATCTTGCCTCACACAAAGTGGTTTCACACAATAGATTTTGGTTTTTTTTATGGAAGTGATATTAATAGAACCAAAGGGACACAAATGGCGAGTACAAAATCTTGGGGTGATCTAGGTAGTCCAATAGGATCAATCCTTGCACCAAGATGTTGAGTGGATAATAAAGGTATCTTCTAAATCCTAAAGTGTATAGAAAGGGTCCCATTCACAACACCCCTCTAGCACTTAAAAATAAGACATCTTGTCTTGTGATAAGTAACAAACCTCATGACCACAAGAGTATCTTAAGTGTTCTCACCTAGTGTTTTCCTCATGGTCACAATCCCACAAGTACATCCACTAAGTGAAGATGAGTGTTAAGCTGCCCAAGGATTTGGAATTTGTCAGGGGATTTATGATTATAGTGGGTCAAGTTAGCTAGGTTTTTCTCATCCCAACTTCAAATTCTTCCTATTGGTATCTTTCCACCAATAGTAGGCCCTCCAAATCTCTCTAACAGATTAGAAAAAAATGGATCCACACCAAAGAGGTGAAGATTTTTGATTCACCTTAGAAGGTGAATAGAATACTCTCTTATTATTTAGAGCTTCCCCCAAAAATGCCAAGAAGAGTTAATTAAAACCACTAAAAAGAGGAGTATCCCACTCACTTTTGAGATCTAATGAAGGGTCAAGATTTTTGATTCACCTATAATGTGAAGATCGTAATATCCTGCTGACAATGAACCCTACTTGTGATTTTTATGTGCCTAATGAAATAAAACAACTAGTATCATGCCATACTTAAAAATTGAAGAAAACACATAATAACTTGTTTTTTAATTTTTCTTGGGTAGCCTTGCAAATACATTAGTAGCCCTTTTATCTTTGACAAACATTCTTTTGATTTTTTTTGAAGAAATGATCAATCCCTACAAAACAATCAAGTTAGGGTATCAAAAAGATAATGAAAACTAAATGTAATCCCTACAAAACTAGTGTTAGTACCTGTCAGAAAATTAGAGAATCGAAATGAAAGCAATCTAGTCTCTAAGAATACACAATAGAATAAAAGTGCTACAAAAACCTTAAAAGCATTGCAGAAGGGAATAACGCACTATAGAAAGTAGTAATAGTGCTGAACCAAATGGAAAATGCACCACACAAATATTTAGATGCCCTACATAAAATATAAATGTGCTACAAAAAGTTACAAATGTTGTGCATAAAGTTATCAAAGTGCTACACGAAGTCTCAAATGTGTTGCAATAAGTTTGAAATGTGCTATAGGAAGTTTCAAATATGCTAGATGAAGTTTCAAATGCACTATAGGAAGTTTGAAATGTGCTACATGAAGTTTCAACAGTACTTTAGGAAGCCTTGAATGCACTATAGGAAGTTTTAATTGCACTACATGAAGTTTCAAATGTGCTACAAGAAGTTTCAAATGTGCTAAAGGAAGTTTCAAAAGTACTTCAAGAAGTTTCAAATGCACTATAGGAAGTTTCAAATGTGCTATAATAAGTTTCAAATGTGCTATAGGAATTTTAAAAATGTGCTACATGAAGTTTCAAATGCATTAAGACAATTAAAAATGCACAAAAACACCTTATAGAAGGAAGATTACAATATACAAAGTAAATGCACTACATGAATAAGTGAATGTGCTGCAAGAACACTCATAAGTGCTACAAGAATGATCAAATGTGCTACTTAAGTATTCAAATTATTGGAATCTACAATTGGATCAATTTTTATGTTGCCATTGATGTCAAACCTATTTGGTGAGACAATTTTCTATTTGATCTAAGTATCATATCTATTTGATTGATGAAGAGGATTTAAGAATTTGTTCATAACAAAAGCATCTAGAAGATAGGTTCAGTTATGAAGAGGAAATTATAAATGAATTATTTATTAGTTGGACTTTGACAAGATAAAGTGATTTTTTAAATCGTATTACAAGTGGAGAAGATAGTAATGCTCAAGCCTTGAAGGTGTGATCATAGATAGATCAAATGCATATTCTTGACCAAGAAACAAAGCATAAGTTAAAAGAATTTGAAGTATATAATGAGTGATGCTAGTGTCAACCAAGTGACAAAATAGGCTGAGCATAATAAGTGTTGATTGAGCATTAGTATGAAATGAGTGACATTGTGTGTGCTAAACAACAAATTTAGTAATGATTGAGTGACCTAGTGATGACCAAGTGTCAAAATTTAGTGTGGGCTGAGGAACAACATTTTAACTATTTGTGAGAAATTATAATTTCTAGCTAGCTGAGTTGATTTCTTGGAATATGGAAAGTGTGTTGAAGATAAGGATCAATGAGTTGTAACATTTAATACTAGGAGAGGATTAGGTAAACAACCCAAGGAATGGGTTCCAAAAGAAGTTTCTAAAAAAGAAGAGAAAAAACAAGATGATGATACAATTCATTGTATGTGATGGATCTAATTGTAAACCCTAAGATCTACAGTGATGTTTAAGAGGAAAAAAACTTTTAATATACGTTCTAGAAAGAGTGTAGAGTTGGAGTAGCTGCTAATGTTATTGATTGGTGAATTTAAGAAAAAGGTTGAGAAGAGTTGAGAATAAGTGAACAATGATTTCTTAATGGGTTGCCAAGTGAATCAGAGATTGAGATGACAATGTGGGGCTATTAATGAATTAACGTAAAGAGCCAAACTAAGATCTGTACATGCAAAGAGAGTTGTAATTAACATATGAAAGCCTATTGTTACTTTCTAACCATTGTAAATAGTATCTAAAATCCTTTAATCAAGGTTGACCTAACAAACATATGTAAATCCTTTAACAGGGTGACATTCTAATGAAATATTCTAAAGTCCCCTAAAAAGGCCACTCCTAACAAGGTGATTAAATCCTTCAACAAGGTCACATTTAACAATGTGTTTTGTAACTTTTAATAGGGTTGTCTCCTAATAGAGCTCACTTCAGAAGAGTGAAACTTAGTGACATGTTGCTAGTGGTTTTACTCAAATTAGGTTTCCACATTAAATCCTAGTGTCAAACTTGTGTGCATGTTATTTATTTTATTTTACTAATTAATGCTTACATTATGCAAGTCTTTTATATTTAGGATAGCAGACAACTAGTTGATGTTACTAAAAGTTGATTACAAAGACCGAGCTATGAAATGATAAGATCTAAAGTTGATTAAGTGTTTTTTTGATTTAATTGGTACATCTAAACCTTGGATAACTAATCTCTCAATTATTCTAAATATTCCAAAAATTGATATCAAAGCATTGTTGCTTGTAGAGAGAACTTTGAAGCTACTCAAAGCTAAAGATCATGATGTACAAAAAGGAGGTACCAAAGTTGAACACAAAGAATTTTCTTGCATGTAAAAGATTGATGAGACTACATATAGCTAGTATTGGCAATGTTGTATTAGAGTTTTAAGGAAAATGCATATGTGAATATTACAATAGTCCCTCTGACTACACAACAAATGAAATAAAAGAAAGAACACAATCAACTATTGTTGGAGCTTGCTTCATACCTAAGCTATGTTGAGTTTGATGGCATAAAAGAATGTAAGAATTCAAAGGAAATGTGGGATAAATTGAAGACCATATATGGAGGAGATTTTAATGTCATGAGAGCCAAATCAAAATGTTTGAGATGAAAATTTGATAAAATGAGACTGATAGAAGGTGAGAATATGGTGCACTACTATGCAAGAATCAAAGAGGTTGTCAATGCTATTAGAGGAGAAATAGAAAGACCAATGATGAAATAGTAATAAGAAAGGTATTGAGATCTCTACTTCCTATTTATGCTATCAAGGATTTTGCAATACAAGAACTAAGATGTGCACCAGCTAATGACCTAACTATAGAAGGTGTAATTGATAGGCTTACTACTTTTGAGATGTCTAATTTTAATAATTACACTTCTACTATTGTTGAATCTACTTTGAAATCACAACTAGTTCTTAGCAAGAAAGGAAAAGGAAAACATGTGAAAAGTGACATTAATACTTCTGATGATGAACTTGAAGCATTGATGGCTAGAAGAATTGTAAGAGAAAAAGAAAAATACAAAAGTAAACTATCTATAATCTATTTTTCATGCAAAAAAGTTGGTCATGTTGCTATGAAATGTCCTAATAGAGAAGATAATGATGAGAAAAAGGAAAGTAATTACAAAAGGAAGAAGAGATGACTGAGACAACAAGAAGAACAAGGAATACAAAGAAAAAGGTAAGAAATGATGTTATATTTTTGAAGAATAAATTGATTCTGAATTTGAAAGTAATGATGAAGTAGTCTATTTTCCTATGAAAGAAGATTCTGACCAAGATGAGAAAATTGCATTAATCTCTTATGCGAATAAAAATGACAAATGGATAATTGATAGTAATTTTTCTAATCACATGACTGGTGATAGAAGTAAATTTGAGAAAATTGGGCCATACAAGGGTAGCTATGTTAAATTTGGTAATGACATTCCATGTCTTGTGAAAGGTAAAAGATCAATACAATTGACTGATAAGATCAAATATGATAATGTTTATTGGGTTGAAAGACTTAACTATAAAATATTGAGTGTTTCATAATTAAACAAATTGTGTTACAGAGTTGAATTCCATCATAGAAAGGCCAAAATATTTGATGTTGATGGTAAACTAATTAGAAGTGGTGATCAAACTAGAGGTAACTATTGATCAATTATATATTGTCTTTGATGTTCCACAAATGTCATATCTTTACCAGACAATGTATGCCAAGCTCACTTGGGCAATGAAGGCAGTCTGCCAAGTATTCCAGTGTTTTCCAAGTTTAGAAGATAGTGTCTACTAAGTTCACTCAGTTGTCGAAGAGAAGTTCATAGTAGTTGAGTGCTAATCGAGATCACTCAGTTGAAAAAGGAAAGCTGGATTGAACCAGTGTTAACAAAGATCACTCAATTACCAAAGGAATTTTGTGAAGATGCAAAGTTAACTGAGCTCACTTGGTTAAAACAAGAAAATCATTCTAGTGTTAGTGTCTACCAAGTAGGGTTGGCTAAGAAAGGATTTTATTGCTTTGGCATATTGAGTCTAATGGATTTGTTTGTTGGTTCTAGCCAACTTAGGAAAGGAATATTAATTATTTTAAGTTGTATTCAACTTCACTTGCCAATGTTAATGATATAAGTATTAGGTCAAGTTGAGGATTGAAAATGTGAGTGTGTGGAAGATAAGAAGATCTTTAGAGGAAGTGAATTGGAAGGATAAGAAGAATATACTTGTTGAGTGACAAAGATTAATCTAATCAAGAAAGATCAGTATTCAAGCCATAATTGACATAAAAAATTAGCAATATAGTTGCATCAGCAATCAAGTCATATCATTTTTACCCTCTAACCATTGTAATAGTGTATCAAATCTCTTAATTGAGTTGTCTTAACAACTATTTACCAAATCCTCTAACAAGATGGCATTTCTAGATTGAAGTGTCTAAAGACCTCTAACAAGGCCACTCCAAATAGGGTGATTAAATCCTATAATAGGATCACACTTAACAGTGTATTTTGCAACTTTTAATAGGGTTGGTTCCTAATAGGGCTCACTTCAAAAGAGTGAAAAATAATAACTAGTTGCAATTGGTGATTTTTCTCAAATTGAGTTTGTATGCTAAATCTTGGTGTCACTTGTGTTCATGCTATTTATTTAATGTGTATGTAACTAAGTTAATTAAGTTTAATCAAAGATAATACCTTAAGATCTACATGTTCAATATTTTTTGAGTAATAATTGATATTATAGTACTTGTTGAGTTACAACATATTGTTAGTGTTAACCGAGTACCTATGTGTTAACTGAGTAACAATAGTTCCATCCGAGTTTATGTTTTGTATTGACATCTAAAGGATTTGGGATTTATTTTAGTGGTAACTGATTCACCCCTCTCCTCTCAGTTACTTCTCTTATATTTCCAACAATTGGTATAAGAGCTTTTGGTGCTCGTAGAGAAGGTTTCAAGGACCTAAG